>CM042667.1:35358444-35402727 GCA_023638005.1 Forsythia suspensa
TTCATATATAAGTACTTCAATTATTTTTAATTGTTATTTAACTACCAATAGAATTTTTGAAGGTCATATTCATTTATTTTATTAGTTTATTTAGTGATGAAAGTTTAGCAGTGAAGTAAATTTATTAAGAATATTCTTTTAAATTATCGTAATACTTCATTGTTAATCTTAAATTATTGTTTTTAAATGTTATTCTCGTTACATATGTACTTTTCCGTCGATAATATTTATTTTTGTGTTGCTTTATTTATGAACATAATTTATGTCGGTAAATTGCACTAATATAAGTTCTTTTTAAATTATTACCCATAGAAATATTCGACTTAGAGGTTTTGTTGACAAAATTGTTTGGGGGCTCTATAGTCTGGTCTTTTCTTCGTGAGAATTCTTCATACCATTCAATTGAGCTATTTGGATAGAATGAACGATTTTCTTGTATAATTGAAGTTAGAATTACTTTTGTGAGAACTTCACGACCTTAAATTTGAACCAGCAGCCTCGCATGCTGCTGCGTTGATAAAGAAACTCAATATTCACATATTCATTGGACAAATCTTGAGACTCTGGCTTAGGTCCAACAAGTGTCTTGCTCGATATTGTGGTTTTTTATTTCATGCATGTTGGTTTGTAGTTTACTACCTAGCCTTCTAACCATCTTGGGAACTTGCCCTAGCGGGAAGAACCACACACTTGAGTTGATTTATGTCTTGTGTTGTTCTGTTGGAATATATGGGAATCGAGAAAAGACATAATGGGTTATAGAAGTAGCCACACAATTTAATTAGAAAGAAATGGTTGACCTTGCCGTTTTGAATTCTCTATGAGACATAAAATGTCAAATACAAGTTTTCAGGAGAAGTCATACATTTCTCAAAATTATTTGGAGTCATAATTGTGGCTAGACCGTTTATGCGCTCTGCACTAATATCCTCCTCGTAAGGTGTGATGAAAACATCTCTATGATATTGGTCTAACTGGGGAATTAAACCGTCAATTTCTTCAATACAATGAAACCACTACTACTTTTATATCAAGAAAAATTTATATTATCACTAAAAATATATTTTACAAATAATGTATGACCACCCACAAGGTGCATGATAAGTGTATTTTGTGCATTTATTTGACATTTAAACTAAGTTTTTATTTCGTTATTTCATTAATTTTCTATTTAATTTATTATATTTTCTTTTCTATTTCGGGTTTTAGACTTGTTTATAAACAATTTGAGAAGAATGGACGAAAAGAGCAACAACTTTGTGAAATCGACGAGTAACTTGAGTTTTGAAGTGAATATCAAGATCCAAATATTGGAGGATGAGGAAGAAGATAAAATCAATAAATTTAAGTCGTGTTAGAGTGAAAATGAAGAGTTGAAGAATCGATCAAACACTTGAAAGTTAAAGAACCGAATTGAGAAACCGAAGCATGTGGGAAAATTTGAGTACAAATTTTGGTATTAAAATATTCACAAGGCAAATGATATACCATTGGAAAGATAATTGAATTATAAGTTCGCTTATTTTTACGGATCTCAATTTGAGTTTCTCAAGAAGTTACGATTGTTTGAAAAGCAGATTGTTCTATTTTCACGGTGGGAAGTTTTATAAACCACTGGACAAGTGTCCAGGTGGAGGTTGGCCGATGAAAAGTGCTTGACAAAAAGTCAAGACTTATCCAACTCCCACTAGACACTTGTCCAATGGGGTTTATAAAACTCCCCACCATGGGGAGTAGAACAATTCCTTGAAAAACAATCGCCCGGTGTATTTTTGTCGACGAGGATTTTATTTTCTTTTGTGTTCGACTTCAATTAGGAAACCTTTTGAGATGCGATTTTAATGATTTTTGGAATCTTTTTGGAAAATAATTATGGAACTATAAATATGAGTTCTAAACTCATAATTAGAGAGCCGATTTAGAGCCAATTGGGAGCCGATTTTGGGAGAAAACAAGAAGAGAAACAAGAAACGTAAGATCAAGAATTACTCTTTTAAGAATTCAACGAAGATCAAGATCAATATTTCTTTCTTTCATGTTTTCTTCATATCCGGGTTATGGCTTCTATGTTTTGTTTTTATTTTTGTTTTCTTTTTCTTAGTATGTTAGTTTAAATTCTTTTTGTGCTCGGATCATGATGAAAATTGTATTATGATCCATTAATTTTTGAACCTAGTTTTTATATTTAAGCATGATTTTAATTTTGAATAATTGATATTAATTTCTCTTTATCTACAATTATGTTCGCAATAGTTGTATGATTCTTGTGGGTTGTTTTACCTTCGAGAAAATAAAAATAGGTTATACATAGTACAATTGTCGTAGAGTCTGATAGGGGATAGAGATATACCGCTATGTTTTACGTGATTTTTAAGTATCCACAAATTCTAATGCGTTCTTGTATGTTCGCATCCGTCATAGAGATATAGTCGGGTCACTTATAGGGATATGTTTAATTCTAATCGAGAGAGATTGTTAAACAAATTAGGAATATTGATTTTCATAATTAAATCACGTTATCAAATTCAATGATTTGGGTTAAATGAAATTGGTATAAGTGAATTCGAGATCCTAGTACGCTATTCTTTTCCTTTCTTTTTCAAAGTTAAAATAATTTTTATATAATTTAATTTCTTATTTATTTGAATTATAATTATTTATTATTTTAGTTAAGATTTTAATTAGTTTAAGAAACAAACTTTCAAACGTAATTTGATTCGATTAAAGTTATTCTAATTGAAATTGAACTATCTAAATCCATATAGGCACGATCTTGGACTCATAATCTACTTTATTACTGCGCGATCCATACACTTGTAGAATATTAAACACATAAAATCGCCGACTGCACACACACGTATTTGCACACAGTAGTTTAGGTACAATAAACTTAATGCTAAAACGATCTTAGCAAAGAAAACACGGTTACTACCTAATGAATATTACATGATTGAACGAACCATATTTGGGCGCATCTAGAGATTATTGACACGAGACAACCAACAACTTCTCATCTTTGTTTGACATTTTTGTGCCAGAATGGGCTGTCTTGTTGACCCGGACATGCTTAGGAAGTCCACAGTGACCTAGTTGATTATGTGCCCTATACTCCTCTAAGTTCCCTCCACAGCAAGGACAAAGTTGGGGTGGTTTTTTTTATTTAAGAGTGAACCAGAGAATTACCCTTTCCACTGATATAACACTCTTCCAATCCTATGCAGGGGTAGATTTAGAAGGCGAGATTGGACTATAGCCCAGTCTTGTTATGGAAAAATTATTTTTATAGTGTAAATTTTTTTCGTTTTTAAGTAACAGTCCGATATTGAAGTGCAAATTTTTTTCAGTAATAGTTCGATTTCAAAAAATTCCTGGATCCGCTTCTGATCCTACGCACACTTATTAACAACAAACATCTTGATTAAACTGAGACAAAACAAATGAGTAAGTATAATAAACAAATTTTGTAATTTTTAGTTAATCCCTTCATGAAAATGTTTGATTTCAAGCTATGATCATTCAAAATTATAACTATATTGAAAAAAAAAAAAAAAAAGAACAATAAATCTAGTTTCCGTTATACATGTAACAAAACCAACAGCAACAAAATATACAATTATGTAAAACTCAAAGCCGCGTATAGAAGTCTTTAGGCAAAATCTTAGAGGGGCATTTTTAAAAATAATAAAAAACCATTAAATGGATCAAATGATCACTGACGGAAATTTCTTTCTTTCATGATCACCATGGTATTTGGTTGGTGTTTATATAAAAATCAATATCTCTAAGTGCTTCGAGTGGAATTATAGAAAGCAATACCATCAATGATAACCGATGCATCTCTATCAACAATTATCAATATATAAATTATCGTTGGTGCTCTTATTGCTGGTTATCGACAAAGAAGTCATTGATGTCACCGACAAAAATTTATTGTTTCATCACTTTTTTGAAATATTACATCATAACTTCAAGATTTTTTTTTATTTATTTACAAAATTACAGATGGATAAGTTATTTTTAACTGTTATTTTAATCCTGGCAAAACCCACGATTCTAGTTTATGCTACAATTTTATCGGGTCTAACTCCATGGACATGCAATGGATAAAGCAGCATTAAGAACCAAACACCGATCAAATCAAGAAAAACTTCCACGGACCTGAATTCGTGAAACGCAAAATCGCAGAGAGAAATGAACTGAGCAAGAGAAATGCACTCAAAAATGTCTGAAACAGAACTGAGAAGTGCACAAAAATAGGTGGGAATTGATTGCAGCTGGCGAAAGAGAAAAGGCAAAAGTGAGTAGGATATTTTTTTTGTGGCAGCTGGGTTTTAGCAGTTAAGGTGAATAATGTGTAACGTAAGACGAGTGTTAGAAAACGAGAGAGAGAGAGAGAGAGAGAGAGAGAGTGAGAGAGGGGCAAAGGCCAAATGCCATGACATGGATTTTTGCTAAGTTTTGCATTACTATGGCTTTTTTTTCTGGTATGGGTAGAGAAAAGAACCGGAGAGAAATAGAAAAACACAAGTTGATGGGATTAAATTCTTTGTTTATTTATTTATTTATTTTCCCCAAGTTTTTGCATTTTATTCTTTAGACAGGGGGTGTTATGAGAGAGAAGAACTGTATTTGTTCTGGGTTAAAATATTATTTACTATTTTATTGCAATATGAAACGAAGAGTCATCAAGAGAGGAAATTGGGTATTTTAATTTCCATTTATTATGCTCCTTTGGTAAGAATTAAGAACTTATCTTTGTTCTATGTTAATAGTGATGACAAAGAAGACGAATGATGGTACAAAGTCTGTTTTTGCTTGGCAAGCTTGTAATTTTGTTTTTTAATCTTTCTGCGGATGTGTTTTAATAATGTGAAACTGTGATTGGTAAGGAGTTTGAAGTAAATTTTATTAGTCGATTTTGACAGTTTTGTAAAGTACTGAATTAGAGGTGTCAATCCGGGTCTCGGCCCGCTTCTAATGAAGCCTAGTAAAGGCCCACATTAGAAAAAGTCCGTGCCGCGGCGGGTTGCGGGACGAGTCAACCCAACCCATGAAAATTGAACACGAACCGAGCACACCCGTCGGCCCATCCGGGTCGAGCCCATCTGGGCCACGGTTCGACCCGTATGAATAAAAAAATAACTTTTTTTGAAATTACTAAAAAATTTATGAACTTATTTTACTTCATAAAAAAGTTTATATTTATAGCAAAAAGTGTGTTAAATTATTAAATAAAAAATAAATAACAATGATAAATTCACATTTGTTATTTATAACAAAAATTGTTTACATGCAATTTATATCTTATTTTACATTGAATTATTTCTAACTTTTAATTTAAATAAAATGCAAAAATAACAACTAAATGCATTACTATAGTTAAATCACAAAAATAATTTTTATTTTTTATTTTTTTAATATTAAAACTATTGGCTGCTTGTCATTTGAACTGTCGAGAGGCTTCGGTGGTTCGTCATCATCCGCCCGTGAATGGCCTTTGACTAGTTCACGAGCCGGCCCCATGATTCTGGGCCGATGCAAGTTTGGTCGGCCTGCCCATCTGTCTTGACACCTCTATATGGTACAACCAATTTTTTTTTCGTAGGGTCATACCCGACCAAATTCTCTTATGTCAACTTTTTTTCTTTTAGAATGGACAAAAAAATTAGTTGTGATTATTATTTCATTATTTAAATCTCAATTTTGAGCGGCGACCAAGCACATTTAGCCTGACATGGCTTGCGTATTTAGGCATTAAGCAATTATTTTTTTAGACACTACGTAGGGAAATTTTTCTAAATAGCCTTGTCAAACAAGCTTTACAAAGAAATAGCCTAGTGTTTTACAAATAAGTTGTAAAGGCCTCTTTTTTGAATAAAGTGTCTAAAATGCCCTTTTAACTTCTCCTATGTCTATTTATTTTCTCGTCGCTTAATCTTCCCAACAATTCTAATTTAGTATCTAGAATATCCTCGTATCTGGCTAATAATCTATTTATTATTCTAGTTTGTTCTAAATATTCTAAAGATACTTTATTTTGGATATTATTTAATTTTGCGAATTCTTCTTCTAATAAATCTAATATATGATATTCAAGGTTATATCCTGGCATTTAAATAATCTATATATGCAAATAATTTCTTAAATGCATTAGGATGTTCCTGTTGAGTTATATATCCTAAAACAATTCCTTCTGATACTTCTTCTTCTAAATCTTTATATTCAGAAATAATATCTTCAATTTTTTTTATATTTTTAGATGTTTCTACAGAATTAATTCTTATATTATTTTTACAAGCAAAATCTATGCTAGTGTAAATATCTTTGAGCTTAGATTGACTAGTAAAATAAATTTTTTCTAATTTATCAACCAAAGTTAATAAAAACAAGATATGTTTATCATCTAAATATAATTTAAGATTACAATCAGTGGATGTGGATGCTTGTGCAGTGTTCATGAAAATAAGAACGTCAAACCTGGAATAATTCTTCAATAAAGAAAGTTAGGTTTCCCTTGAGTGATCTTCTTCAAGTCTTTGTCTAAAAATGTGCATTTACAAAGCAAGATCTGCTTTTGTCTATAGCTCATAAGGTTTTCACAGAAGGGTCCAACATGTCTTCCGCTTATTTTCTTTTCCACTTCTTCCTTTTGCATTGATAGTTCAAGCTAACGGATATAAACCCAAAAGGATTCAATCCTGCCACGGAAATTCAGACTAGCTGTTTTCATCCCTATTGTAACAAATCTTTCAGTTAAGAACCTACTTGATTTTTCCAATGATACTCCAAACACTCCCAAACAAGGCAACACAAGCCAAAACGGGAAAACAAGGAGATTTAAAGGAAATAACACAATGTTATCTTACTACCGCCGGGGACTGGCTATCAAAGGAAGTTTTCTTTAGAGAATAGATAATAAGAAAACATTTCAAATACTTTTATAGAAATTGTTATGAGCATATTACAAGTACACACTTGATATACAAAGACTCTAGTAAGAAACACTCTTGGTACTCCCTATGTTTGAAGTTTAGAACTCCATAGGGATTACCTTATTCACTCTTGAAGAAAAGACTGCAGGACTTTGGTATGATAGTAGAGAGATATGAGAAAATTCAGTGATTGTCTCTAACTTTTGATACCTTACAACTCGATATGTAAGTGGTATATAAAGACTCAGATACAACTTATTTTCAATAATTGATCCTTATCAAGAAGGAATCTCCTTTTTATCTTGTCGGTAAATAGGGACCACAACTTTTCCAAAGTGATAAGATTATCACTGTTGGTAGTGAGTGAAGGGTCCTATCCGATCATTTTTCCTTCAAAGTAGTCTGGTGGCATGTCGTCTTCATTGAGGAGACGTGGTCCATATCTTCAATAATGCAATTTGGATGACTATGTTCAAAGATGACTCACCATAATCTTACACATTTCCTGAAGAAAGTTTGGTGATCCATCATTTTCATTATTCATTATTTTGTCGCACCAGTGGTCAAGTAGGGCCCAATCTTGATCACGAGTCTTTCTGGTACAGTTGCTGAAAATTATGTGATCTTCACATGGGTATATCCAGATATTTTCATTTTTGCTCATGGTGTCAACTAAGAAATCAAATTGGTCTTTGAATCTTTTGGCTCTTCTGAAATGTTCATTCTTCAAAATTTCTTGAGGAGTGATTTCATGAGTATTTTGACTGTTTGGATCGAACAATTTTCTTGTTAATCCAATTTTGATAACATTTTTGACTGGAATGAGGTAATGATCATAAATATCCCATTCTGGAACTGCAGAGAAGAATCTGATATAAATGTTGGTAGGCTTAGTAATTCGGACAAACTCTTCAATTGCTATTTTGATTCTTGCTGGCAGCATGGAAATTTCTCTGAGATTTTGGCTAGGATAAATACAGAGTATATTTCCAATATCATACATATGGCAAATCCAATTTGGTGGTGCTCCAGGATAGAAATTTACCTTGTTATATTTTCCATAGTTCAAAGTCTTCATCCATGGTTTATTACCAATTTCAATAAACCAGCAAGCCACAAGATTGAAAAGACATATTTTGTATTTATATCCCGCTTCATCTTTTATCCCAAAGGATAGGAGATCATTGGTAAAGCGTATAACGTTAGTTTTGTTAATTTCGGATATATCTTGTTTAATGGTGGTGGAGGTTGAGAGGAGGAAGCCTCTTTATTTTCTTTGATATCTTGAATATTTCGTGGAATATCTTCCTTTTGGAGATTTTCATTCTCCATTTCGTATATTTTCTTTTCCATCTCCTTTATTTTGAGCTTCATTGATTGCAACTCTTGCTTGATTTGCTCCATCCCGGAAAGGAAATCGTGAAGAAAATTATCTTTACCACTTAATATATTGAATATCAAATTTGAAGTTAGCCATCCAAGATTGTATTCTAATTAATGGCTTATTAGCAACATTTGGCTCTAAATTGTTTTAAGAAAATACTTGACTTGAGTATTATCTGTTCTAATAGTAAATGATTTTTAATCAAATAATATTCATATTTAGCAACTCCTTTTTGTGACAAGCAATTCTTTTCTATTGAGTCATATCTAGTTTCAACATCTTTGAAGGTTCTCAAGTATAAGCAACTAATTTTTCGGGACATGTTTTTGAACAATCTTTATGACATGGGTACTTTTCTCCATGTCTTGATCTCGCTTTTAAGATCGCTTCCCAACAATAGTCGGAAGCATCTGTTTCAAGAATAAAATAGTCATCATCTTCTTCGCTATAGATAGTTTTGGGAGATTAGAACAATATTTTTAATGTGTTGGATTCTCTTAGTATCTTCATTGGTCCAATTCCAAACCCTGATCCTTTTTAGTTTATTTAGAAATGGCTTTTTAAGTAAAGCACATCCTTCAATAAATTATTCAGAATAATTCAATAATCCTAAAAAGCTTTGTAGTTGTTTTTTGTTTATTATTTCGTCAGGGAATTCAAGTAATTTTTCTCCAATATGAGATTGTAATTGAATTTCTTTTTCTTTGATGATGAGTCCTAAAAACTCTATATTTGTCTTAGCTATTTCAGCTTTCTTTTCTGAGAGTATTATTCCATGTTTGTTGATAATATATGCAAATTTTTCTAGGTGCTCTAGATGCTCATTGTAAGTAGTAGAATGTATAAGTATATCATCAATATATATTACACAAAATTTTTTAATTGGTTTAAATACTTCGTCCATTCTTCTTTGATATATTTGGGGGGCATTTTTTAATCCAAATGGCATTACATTCCATTCGAATTGTCCTAAAGGATTAGGAGTACTAAATGCCGTTAGTGGTTTACTTTCTTCATCTAGACATATTTGCCAAAATCCGCTTTTGCAATCAAACTTAGAATATATTTTGCTATTCTGTATGGCCTTTATGATAATATCCTTATTTGGTAGGTAATATCCATCATTTTCTCATTTAGTTTCTTATAATTTATAACCATTCTGGCTTTATTTCTCTTTATTTCGGCATGGTTTCTAACCATAAAGGCCGGGCTACTATGTGGACTTTTACTTGGTCTAATAATTTTTGCTTTTAATAATTCTTTTATTTGTATATCAAATTCTTTTATGTCTTCTTGACTATATGTCATAGGCTTAACTCTAATTATGACATTTGGTTCTATTAATTCTATTTTTGCCGTTGTTTTATTTACGGACCATTTTTCTAATGGATTTTCCGAAAAGTTATTTCGAGATTATTTTTATTCTTTCTAGCTTTTCATTTTCTCGATTCACTTATTTGGAGGTTTATACTATTGTATAATAGTGATTTGAAATTTTCTTTTTCTATTTCTGTATAACATCCACCACGTTGGGTTGAGGATCTCTGATAATTTATTGGTTTTTGAGCTATAGATACAACTTTTTGTAATTGTGGTACTATTATTTTATGGTTACAGGGTGTTGTAAATTCAAATCTTGTAGGATTTTTATATTGTGTAAAGGGTGCATAATCTTCTAGGAGGAAGGTCTGTCATAAAAGAATGTCACATTCTATTTTGGGGGCATAGTAAAATTCTCTAACTATGACTTCTCTATTTCCTAGTAAAAATGGTATATTTTCTGCATAAAAAGAGTATGGTTCAAATAGGCCACTAGCTGTTTGAGCATAGTATTTCTTTTTAGGGTCTGTTTTCCAGTAGGAAGCTGGTAAAACATTATATTGTGCTGTACATAATGTTGATCCTGTATCTAGATAAGCATGAAATGTAATTCTACAATATTCAGGTAGGTTGAGTTTTATTTCAACATAGGGGCTTAATGGATTTGTTATGTTCTTGGTTATAGATTTATAACTAATCATCATATAGTTAGTAAATCTTTTCTTTTCACTAGTAATCCTTGGGATATGTTGTTCTTCAAGGTTAATTGTTACTTGTAATCTATCATTTTGAATCTTTGCATGGTTTGAACATATCTAAAAATCCATTCCTAATAGGATTGGTGCATTGGTTTCTATCCTATTGGGATCTTTATGTATAACTATAGTTATAGGGAATTGTTCTCCTCTTATATTGGTAAGTATAAGATTCATTTCTACGAATTTTCTGATTTCATATTCTATTCCATGATAATCTTTATATTTATATCCTTGAGGTAAGTCTTGTTCAGGTAGCATACTAACTGTATTTCCTTGAACATGGCTTGACCCTACTCCTGTATTAATTAGGGCAATCATTTCTTGTATTTCTCCTGTAGGTTTTATCCATTCAGTTAGGATATAGAACTGTTCTTCTATTCCATGTCTATCTAATTTGGCAAGTATTGGTATATTCTTTTCCAAGTGGTTTTTTGGAGTGGATGTCTCTCCCATGTAGCTTTTCCTAGGAAGACCGAGACTTCTTCCGGGAAGGAATTTTGCTATCATATTTCCTATTGAATCAATAGAAACATTGCCTTGTAGATTACTTGGTTTGTCCTGCTTCTAATTGTTTTAATTTTTTTTGAAATCTAAAACAAATTCTTCCGGTATCTCATTTCGTGGGATCCGAATTTTCTAGTGGAATAGCTTGCGCTAATTCTTCAAATCCTTCTTCAATTTTTATTTCTTCAAAACTTCTTCTTATTTCACGATGGTGGCTAGTAGTAAAAGCAAATATAGATCTTATGGTAAGGCTTATCGCCTTAGATTTTTTCTGGCATATCTAATCTATCTATTTTATGATATAAATTTAAGGATATGTCTATATTTTCATCTAATAAAGATACCGCAAATCCTCGGTTTTAAGGTAAATATTAGTTTTCGGTATACCAAATTACCCAAACCGCCTCCTAAAAGGGCGCCTATAGGATCATACAATATTCTATTATCCATGCAAAATATGTTGACTGGTATATCCATACCTTGTCTGAAGAATCCTTTCATAAGGATCTGAATTCCTCCAATTTCTACATCTTTGATTTTGTTTCTAATATCGGGCTTTATTTTAGCTAGTTCTTCATTTATCCATTTCCTATTTAGTATGGGAATTGTTGTAGATCCTTTTACATTTTCTATATAAATAGGAACTTCATTATGTTTTATAACATAAATAGTTTTGTTTTGTTTTGGTAATATGTTCCAAAATGTTTTATTTTTGAAAACATCTTTTTGATTCAAGGATAAAACTTTTTCATAATTTCATCATATTTTTCTTCTTTCAAGGTAAGCAGTTTGGCTTATTCCTTCTATATTATCTATGTTAGTCTCTTGTATTTCCATACTTTATTCAACTCTTACTTCATTCATAAAGTTATAATTTATGAATTCATTTTCTTCTTCACTTTCTATTTCACTATCGATATATATATATATATATATATATATATATATATATATATATATATATATATATATATAGTAGAAATTTGATTCGGTTTCACTTATTTCATAAGGTTCATATTTTGAGTCATATATAGCTTCTTCGTATACTTTTAAAAATTTTGAATTGATCTTATTTTTATGTTTATCTGGACAGTTTGGTGCTATATGTCCTGGTTTTTGACATATAAAACATTTGCATTTTTTAATATATTCTTTTTTAGGTATCCAACCTTTTGGTTTTGTTCTCTTTTTAAAAGGTTTTCTATTTGGTTTCCAATTATCTCTTTTCTTTCTAAAATCTTTCTTTTTGTAAGGTCTAAGAAATTTTTTGAATTTCTTTTTCTTCTTAAATTCTTTTGGATAGCATCCCCATTGATGAGTATGAAAAATATCTTGATTGCAACAAAGAGGTTTCTTCTTTGTCATCTTCTTTATAGCTTTGTTATCAGCTATTTCTCTACATCATTTATTATTTGTATTGATAATAAATTGTTCTCTATTGCCAAAAGTATCATTTATTTCTGGATGAGTCATGGCAGACCTAATCTTTTCATATTCTTGATGTATTTTTATGCTCTAAGGGTAAGGAAGTTTTAGGAACAATATTTTGAGATAATTTAGTTTTTCATTATAACTCATATCCTTATTTAAAGTTTTTATATAGATTTTTCAAAATCTCTTAAGTATCCTTTTAGTTCACACATATCAAAAAAATTTAGATTTTCTAATTCTATTTGTGCTTTTAATTTTTGTCTTATTTCTTTCTCTATACTAGTTTCTTCTGCAATTTCTCCTAGAAATTGTGCTCTTAAGTATTTTTCTAATCTCTTTAATATATCCATAATTGTTTGGTTATTTAAATGTTCTCTTGTATTAGCTATCAATTCTTCTCCATATTTTATATTACTTTTTATTTGGTCGGAGGTTTTCTTCCATAATTCTTCAACATTTCCTCTAAAAGTATGTTCAAGAAAGTTGAAGGTCAGATATGTATCCCATCCTTTGCTAAATTGTATAGCAAGGCTGGAGGCTTTAACCCAAGCAGATATCTTTTTATCTTTATCTCCTGAATCTAGATCTAACCATATTCCTGTTGTTGGTATTGGTTCTGTTAGATTTTCCATAGGACTTTCTTCTTTGGTAGTTATTTTGAAGTTGCCTTTTAATTTGTTAGGACTTACCCTTTTATTTGGGTTTTCTAATTCTGGATTGAATTTATACCAGGTATATAATTCTCCTTCATCTGTTGGATATCTATAACTATTATATTCTTCATCATCCTTTTCTTTATTTACACCACTAGTCTGTCCTGGTCCATCGTATCTTGGTGCTATGGGTGGTACATGACCTAAGCATACTGTAGGATATATTCCTTCAGTTTTTGGTAGTGTAGTAGGTGTAAAAGGAGGTTGGCTTACTGTAGGAGGAGTAGTAGAGCTACTAACTCTCGTGGTACTAGTATCCATCTTAGTATTTCCTAAACTTATATTAGCCATTTGTATTTCTAGATCTTCTAACATTTTCCTATATCTTTCAAAGCATCTTCTCCTGAAGTTTCAAAGAATTTTTCTTCAAGATCTTGTTTGGTTTCATTCATTAAATTATATAATGGATTCTAGAGTTTGTGGTTCTTCTTTAGTATAGAATTTTATATGTTTTCCGTTATAGCTGTTGATATTTTGATGTTTTCATTAATTTTTGAAAGATTTTCTGAAATATCTTTTAATTGTGTATTCATATTTGGATTTAAGTTATAAGGTACAAGTGGTTGGTAGTATTTATTATTTTGTTCAAGAAATTCTTCCATTATGGTTTCTTGTTCTGTTGGAAAATTTTGTTTTACTTCGTTCATCATAACAATATTTTCTTTTATTAATAGTTTGTCTTTTTCTTCAAATTGAAATCCTAATCTTTTTCCAATTTCAATAATTATTTCTTTATTATCTTTTAATTCATTTTCTATATTTATTATTCTTTCTTCTAAAGTTAAAGGTTTTCTTAATATCTCTATTCTTCTTTTTAATTCTTCTAACTCTTGCTGAGTTTTTATTATTTTTATTTGATTGTTTAACGTTATATGTTCTTCAGAAAGTTTATTTATAAGATTTTGTAATTTCTGTTTATTTGTATTATTTAATATTTCAATTTGCAGAATTTCTTTGAGAATTTCTTGATCTTCTTTTCTAATATGTTTTTCTCCAATTAATCCGAATTTATGTATCAAAAAGGTTTTTATCCAATTAATTTGTTCAATTATATTAATTTTTGATATTTTGTTATAATTATTTGACATAATTATATTTTTAATAGGCTTTGGTACCAGTTTTGAGTGCGGAAACTTAAAATTGTAATTATAAGGGAACAATATAGCAAATATTGAATTCTTGTATGTTAAGGGTATTTTATAAAATTCTTTATATGTTAAGGGTATTTTAGGTTTAATTTGGTCAAAGGCTCTTTTGAAGATTTAGCAAATCTTGGAGGCTATCTTCAATATATGCCACCACTACGTAAGTTAAATGATTTACAAAAAGAAAATTAACTATTTAATTAGTATGATAAGTAATGGTGTTAGATTGTTAAATTGAAATTAATTTGATGTTGTTCATTTGTATCTTGTAAACGTGCCACTAGATGTCATTATTATCATGAGAAGGGGGCAAAACAGTTTTTTTCTATAATTAATTGTGGAATAACACTATTTATCACATTGATTGGTTATTATCAATGTATATAACGGTTATTTTGATATTAAATAATAAGTCTAATAAAATATAGAAATATAAAACTTATTTATTAAACTTATTATTTAACGTTATCTAGACTAATAATTATCATTAGTAGTAATAAATATTATTACTCTTAATTATGAACACACCATAGTGCCAACAACTTAAATTTAATTTCAATTTGTAAATGCCATATCATTAAATAGAGAGGTGTCACAATTATTTAATCATTCGAACAATATAATACTAGAAAGATATCGTTTTGACTTACGATATGTATAATTTAATTAAGATGGTGTTTGATTTTGTTTAAATTTTTCTAAAAGGCTAAAGTCAAAGTTAACAATTGATTTTAACTATATATTTTATGGGACGATAACTTTTATCAACTTTTTAACAACACATTTCTTAACTTTTATCAAAATTTATAGAAAAAAATTTGATTTTTAGCAAAATCAAACGGCCATTAAGATGTTGTTTGACAAAGTTTTAAAGAAATGTTTTAATGATTTTGATAAAAGTTAATAAAATGTGTAGTTAAAAAATTGATGAAAATTGTGAGTCCCATAAATTTGTGATTAAAATTAATTGTTGATTTTGACCCTTGAAACTAATCTATAATTAAGACATTTATATACAGCCCAAAATTATCGCATATTTGCAATTTAAAAACATCAATTTTGGAAAGATGCGTCAAATTTTTGGAAGGTCAAGCAAAAATTCAGAATATAGAAGAAGCTGCTGCCAGGAATTATTACTGATTTCTTTGGTGAAGAAATCTTGGAAATATAGTTGAAATATATTGCCAGCCATTTGCAAGAATTCTATCACAATGTTTTTTTTTTTTTTTTTTTTTTTTTTTTTTTCCATTTAGTAACAATTGTCTTTGGAAGTTATAACTCTTTCTATTGAAAGGGATATCATATGGCTAATTTTTCGTTTGAAATATCATTTATTTGGACTATTTTTTTGGGCGACCTGATTTTTGAAAGAAAACATAATTGGTTGAATGATTCTTCATTGATACATGGCTCAATGTATATATACAAAAAGTAAACTCTAATTACAAGGTAACTATCCTACAATTAAGCTACATCCAAGAAATACAAACTATAATCAAGAAATATAATTACAAATATTGTATATCTTAATATGAAAGATGTACAAGATTAGCTTCCTTAACACTCTCCCTCAAGTTGGAGAGTGGATATCTTGAACTCTCAACTTGCGAATCATAGGAGTGAAAACTTACAAACTTTTTAGCAACGAATCCATCTTGAATTTTATCTTTGATAGAGTAGCAGTCCATCTCAATATGTCGAGTTCGCTCATGAAAAACAAAATTTGCTGTAATGTACAGTGTTGCTTTATTATCAAGCAGGTTATGATGTAACACTCCTAAATCTCTGAGAAGGTGTCAAAGCCATGTTAACTCATAACAAGCACATGTCATTGCACGATACTTTGCTTCAATTTCAAGAAAAGCGAGGCATCTTCATCGTTTCGATCTCTATGAAACCAGCGAAAGACCAAGGAAAACATAATAACCTGTGGTAGATCTTCAAGTAGTTGGACAGCCTGTCCAATCTAAATCGCAGTAGGCTCGCAATCTGAAATCACTCTTTGAAGAGAAAAACAAACCCTGGCCAGGTGCATTTTTTAGATAACGTACAACATGGAGAGCTGCTTCCATATGAAGTTTCTGAGGCTGATGTATGAACTTGCTCAATACATGTACAGAATACGTGATGTCTGGTGTTGTGCGATTATAATCCCGCAAGTGGACGGATCGTTAACAAGTAATAAAGTAATAAATAGAGTGTCAAACCCACGATGACTAGATATCAATTTAACCAATTAATTTATAACCTAAATTCTAACAATATGAAGAAAAACATATTTGATTTTGGTTCGTGATTCTAAAACTAACTTAACTATTTTAATTAAACTTAAAAAATCAATGAGCAACTTTAAATGATGAGAACGAATTCGAATTTTACCAACACCAGGATTCACAAATCCACCTACACGCTTTATAACCAATTATCCGTTAATCACTTTTTAGCTCTTAATTACCTTGGATTGAAAATCGGCGTTTCTAAAATAATCAAAAGCCTCTCTCGATGGTCAATCAATTCTATACGACATGCGAACCTAATTATCTCTAATTAAGTTTCGAACACAAACATATGCATTAAAATCTCAAGAACACTTAAATGGATTTCATAAAGCATAATAGTAATCTCTATCTATTATTGGACCCTATGTTATTCAATACCACGTGCTTAATCTATATTGAATCTCTCGACTTCAATATAGATCACAATATATTCTAATGGTGATCAAGCATTAAAATAATGAATAAAGAATAATCAATCCAAAATCAATTAATTACTAAAAGGAAAAAAATTCTAATTAATTAAAAACGCGAGATTTCATCGTTCATCTTAGAAAAAGTAAATTTAGCCGAACATGATTTCGTCAATTATCGAAAGAATTGTATCAATCATGTTCCGGCGAAAGAAAAAGAAGAAAAAATAAATAAAACCCGTGACTCTGGTTGAAGAATCTTCAATCCCGTGCATTGATCTTCGATTCTCTTTTTGTATCTTGTTCCCAAAATTCCTCTCCTGTTTTTCTCTCTAAATTGGCTCTCAAATCGGCTTTAATCCGGCTCTGAATTCGACTCTCAAAACGGCTCCCAAATTATGAGTTAATAACTCATATTTATATTTACCTAATTTTACCCCCAAAAGATCTCAAAATATTATAAAATTCGTGGGCCAAAAGGTTTTCTAATCGGATTAAAACTCAAAAAGGAAAATAAAAATTCTGCAGCAAAATTAACACTGGGCGGCTGTTTGTCAAACGTCCATAACTTCTTGTAGAAAGCTTCAAATTGAGATCCGTAAAAAGTGGTGGACTCGTAATTCGATTATCTTTCCATTGGTATATCATTTACTCATTGATTTCACCAAATTATTACTTTTTTCGTCTATTCTTCTCTAATTACTTATAAACGAGTCCAAAACTAAAATAGGAAGAATAATACAATAAATTAAGTAAAAATTCAATAAAATGACGGGATAAAAGCTTAGTTTAAAAGTCCAAATAAGTGCAAAAAATACACTTATCAAACACCCCCAAATTAAACCTTTGTTCGTCCTCGAACAAGAATAAAATTAAACTACAAATTTAAACTAAACTAAAAGAATTAACAGGAATTGAGTTAATGTTAAATTTCTTACCATATGACTCATGTTTGAAAATAAAGCATCACATTTAGAAATATATTAAACAACACAACAAATAAATTTTTACTTATCCGATGCTCGACTTTTAGTGAGTGTGTGATTAACAAAAAATTGAACTTATACCTATATTAGACCACGATCAATATTGTGTTGTTGATATTTTTACAATTCCGAATCCTTTGTAGTCATTTATTCCTTACACCTCTCATAAATTATCACACTTCTAATACTTTTCTCTCCAATCCCGAGGTGTTCTAGCGAATTTGGTTCATATTGATCAACACAATATTTTTTCAAATAAAATGGTAAAATTTAGAACTTGCATTCCTAGAATTAAGATGGTGAGTGATTTCTAAATTCTCATCTTCAGTCTCTGAGGTCCTAACCTAACAATCATTACCGAACACTTCTAACTCTTTTTATTTATTTTACTCATATAAACGGCCTTACATCATGTCCAATACTTCTCCTTCACAAGCTTTCTATGTGACCCTTGTAGCGAGCTTTGAGCCGATGACCATAGGGCACCAGGTTTAGAAATACCCTAACAGATTTAATTGCTCGAGTCCCATAGGCTATAAGAGAAGTGAAGATGTAAATTTTATTTATTTATTAAATTTTTTTTACTCATGTAACGAGCTTTGGACCGATGACTCCCAAGTCAGATAACTATAGGGCACCAGGTTTCAAAATACCTTAACAGGCTTAATTGCTCAAGTCAGATATTTTTTTTTTAGCAGTGAGTAGTGCTCGATTTAGATTCCTTGACTACAACCTATTCAACCAAAGATGAGACCCGAAATAGGGATGGCAACGGGCGGGTTGGGTGGTCGCCTCCCCCCCCCGCCGTCTTGGGAATTTTAACTTCATACCCGCCCCATTCCCCGCTTAAATCGGGCGGGTCGGGTCGGCCTGGGGGTTGGGTCGGGCGGGCGGCTTCCCGCCTGCTTTTGCCTCTGCTTATATATTTTTTTAATTTTAATTTTTTTTTTGTAACCATTATTTTCAATATTAAAATATTTAAAAAAAAAAAAAAAGTATTTCGGGCGGGTTGGGCGGGGCTACTCCGCCTCGAACCCGCCCGTAGATTTTTCCCCGCCCGTGCAGGACCAATACCCGATTATCCGGGCGGGGAAATGTTAAACAGGCGGGGGGGGGCGGGGGCGGGGGGGTCGGGTTAAATTGCCATCCCTACCCGTAAATCCAAACCATTAAAATTCTATAAACACGTGTACTAAATTTAACATCCCAAAACTGTTCTCAAACAGTTTGGTTACTAGTCTAAGGATTTAGGAATGAGATTTTTCACAATAATTCTAAGTCAATAATATCAACCAAAAACACTCAAGTCATGTTTCTATATCAATGATAAGTCAATAGTGGTTACGTGCTTCAAATATAGTCTAACATGGATAAATATTCAGGTAAAAGTACGAGTTAAAGTGTTGTCTAATATTCTAACTAAAAACGTACTTAATTTCAAACAATTATCATCATTGGCGACAAGATATTCAATTTTTTTTAAAAAAAATGAAAATTAAAAAAATATTTTTTAAAAAATTGAAAAATAATTTTATTTTAAAATTTATAAGAACAAAAATTTCAGTTTTAAAGACCCAAATAATAAGCAATTTCAAAATTCATTAAGTATCCTAATACTTAACCCACCCCCAAACTAAAACATTATATTGTCTCCAATGTAATAACAAAATAAAGCAGATAAATGAGAAAAAAGATCAGTCACTCCTCGGAGATAGATGTGGAGAAGATGGATTTGGCTAGCTGAAGGTCCGGTTGAAGTGGACTCAGATGTAGTGCTGCGACTCTTGGTCAAAAGATGATTTCATAAATATTATCCAAGCGGCTGCAGAAAGTAGAACACCTCGCGATTGACATGGTGAAGCTTTATAAGGGCATTAAATAATAAATAAAATAAAAACTAATAAATTATTTAAACTAATTAAAACTACTACATATAAAGCAAGTAAATAAAATGGTTAGAAAATGGGTTGCCTTCCATTAAGCGCTTATTTATAGTCATTAGCTTGACTTATTATCTGGTTGCTTCACGACACTCTAAATAGTGCTTTTGATGACTTGTTTTGTTTGCATCGATTGACTTTGCACCATTTTTTCTTTATTCTCCAATATTTAACTTTGTCCCGCTCATAAAAATATGATTTAATTTTATCACCCTGCTCGAACTTAACTACGAAAATTTCAACTTCTTCAATAGCATTGATCACAAAATCAATTTTAGAAGAAAGATGGGAGTTGAAGAATTGCTTGATTGGTGCAAAGATCATTAAACGCCACACTTTTCATTCCGCTTATGTATGACCAACTTCTCATTCTCCATATACTCATCTTCTTTAGTTGGTGCTTCCTTAATTTGGACAACCGGTCTATTTTTCAAAATTTTAGGTAGTTGCTCCTCACTCATTGTTGTAATGCTTGACATGTCTTCCATCGGGTGGCTTTAGTGTCACTTGGAAATGTGTCTTGTGGACTTCTCAGAAGCATCTTTATCATCTGCTTAATTTTATTCTCTATGCGCTTTTCAGTTGCCTTGATGCTCTGATCAAGTTCCTCTTTCCACCATTCTTTATTCTCTAGTGGTCTCTCCCGATCGGCAGATTTTGAATATTTCGAGTGTCGTCATATGAGAAATTTTGATGATTTCTCCATCCGAGATTATAAGTCCGCGAGTGTGGATTATTCTTGTAGTCGAAAATTTCGAACATATGCGCTTTGTTCGGTGATGATGCTTTTTAGCAAGAGCCAAAGGGCACTCTGATGATTGATTGTTTGCCCCGCAAGTTGCACATATTGGTAGAGACATCTGGACTATATTGGCTGACTGAGAGTATTTCAGTGTTTCCATCTACTTTGCCAATGAATCAATTTTCACCAGTATGAGCGAATTGATGTCCAACCCATGCATTCTGTTTGACCTTGGTTGTTGTACCAAGAGTAATCTGAGTGATTTTTCCAATCCTGATTGTAGGTGTAAGAGTAGGGACAAAAATTTTGTTTGATCGGTGGTTTCCATAAATCTTCCAAGAGCAAGTCATCCTTATCAATCTCAAAGTCTGCCATTTTGTGTTGTGCTTGATCTCCTAGCTCATCTTTGTTCCCTGGTAGCAATGAAACCAATAAAAACAAGTAGGTCAACTAAAATAATAATAATAATAATAATAATAATAATAATAAATAGTAATAATTTTTTTTGTTAAAACTAAATTATCAATTAACGTAGTAATTAATAAAACTAGTCCCCAAAGAACGACGCCAAAAACTTGTTGTGCAATTATAATCCCGCAAGTGGACGGATCGTTAACAAGTAATAAAGTAATGAATAGAGTGTCGAACCCATGGAGACTAGATATCAATTTAACCAATTAATTTATAACCTAAATTCTAACAATATGAAGAAACACATATTTGATTTTGGTTCGTGATTCTAAAACTAACTTAACTATTTTAATTAAACTTAAAATATCAATAAGCAACTTTAAATGATGAGAACGAATTCGAATTTTACCAACACTAGGATTCACAAATCCACCTACACGCTTTATAATCAATTATCCGTTACTCACTTCTTAGCTCTTAATTACCTTGGATTGAAAATCGGCGTTCCTAAAATAATCAAAAGCCTCTCTCGATGGTCAATCAATTCTATACGATATGCGAACCTAATTATCTCTAATTAAGCTTCGAACATAAACATATGCATTAAAATCTCAAGAACACCTAAATGGATTTCATAAAGTATAATAGTAATCTCTATCTATTAGTGGACCCTATGTTATTCAATAACACGTGCTTAATCTATATTGAATCTCTCAACTTCAATATAGATCACAATATATTCTAATGGTGATCAAGCATTAAAATAATGAAAATAATGAATAAATAATAATCAACCCAAAAGTAATTAATTACTAAAAAAGAAAAAATTCTAATTAATTAAAACGCGAGGTTTCATCGTTCATCCTAGAAAAAGTAAATTTAGCCGAACATGATTTCGTCAATTATCGAAAGAATTGTATCAATCATGTTCCGCGAAAGAAAAAGAAGAAAAAATAAATAAAATCCGTGACTCTAGTTGAAAAATCTTCAATCTCGTGCCTTGATCTTCGATTATCTTCTTGTATCTTGTTCCCAAAATTCCTTTCCTGTTTTTTTCTCTAAATTGGCTCCCAAATCGAAACCTTTTAATCCGACTGAATTCGATTCTCAAAACGGCTCCCAAATTTTGAGTTAATAACTCATATTTATATTTACCTAATTGTGCCCCAAAAGATCTCAAAATATTATAAAATTCGTGGGCCAAAAGGTTTCCTAATCGGATTAGAACTCAAAAGAAAAATAAAAATTCCGCAGAAAATTAACAATCAAGGCTGTTTTTCAAACGGCCATAACTTCTTGTAGAAAGCTCCAAATTGAGATCCGTGAAAGAGTGGTGGACTCGTAATTCGATTATCTTTCCATTGGTATATCATTTACTAAAATTATTACTCTTTTCATCTATTCTTCTCCAATTACTTATAAACGGGTCCAAAACTGAAATAGGAAGAATAATACAATAAATTAAGTAAAAATTCAATAAAATGAAGGGATAAAACTTAGTTTAAAAGCCCAAATAAGTGCACAAAATATACTTATCATCTAGTCTTGAAACAGTAAGGTATATCAATTTCCCGACTAGCCTTTCAGAATGACCGGATCTTTGAACAAGTCACTCCGATCGAGACAATTTTAATCCTTGCTCCATAGAGGTGTCATTGTCATGCGGCCCCCATCAACCATGCATCCTTAATGATTTGATGCATATTTACGTTTGGGAAATAAAAATCCCATTTCTAGAAGCAGAAATCTCACTACCAAGGAAATATTTCAAGTCCCCAAGATCTTTAAGATGAAAATGACTACGAAGAATTTTCTTGATTGCAGCAATACTTAAAGGATCATTTTCGGTAATTAAAATATCATCAAGAGAGTAGTGAAGGACTTGCCTTGTTTCTTGGTGAATGGAGAGTACTGGATTGTATATAACTAGCGGACTAAATAGCCTCTGACAATTTTATGAACCACTGACGATATGTCTGTTTCAAACCACACAATGACGTATGAAGTCGGCAAACCAATTTTTCCTTTCCTTGTCTCCGAAGCCCTGGTGGTGGAGACATATATATTTCTTCGTGGAGATCTCCGTGAAGAAAGTTAATTAACATCCAATTAGTGAAGCGACCATCTATGAGCAGCGGCCAAGGCAAGTAAACAACAAACAGAGATAATCTTTGCAGTGGGAGAAAATGTATCATGATAATTAACACCTTCCAATTGCATGAACTCCTTGGCTACTAATCGAGCTTTGTAACCCTCGATGGAGCCATCAGACCAACGTTTAATCTTATAAACCCAACGACGGCCAATTGGTGTCTTACCGGCTGAAAGAGACGTAAGAGTCCAGAGCCATTGTCTTGAGGGCCTGTAACTGATCGCATCGCTTCCGCCATTGTGGTGAGCGACAATTTCTCGAATAAGAGCATTGTTACGTGGCTCGACCGACTTAAGCAATGAAGGATCGGTGTGCAAGTTTGTATCGATGATAGGAGACATAATTGAAGCGAGGAGGATAGCGAGTGTCTTTATTTGGAATGAAAAACAAGGAAGATGACCGATCGAAAGAAGAGAGCTTGACCTGAGAGCATACATAATCTCCAAACTTTATCGGTGGAGCGGTGGAGTAGCTGGAGCGATGAAGAGGCTTGGATGAGGGCGTTGGTGGCTCGGGTAAGGGCACTGGTGGTTCGGGTTGTAAGGATAGTGTGGCAAAAGAAGGAGGTGCAATGGATGCTTGTGATTCGAGTGAGGCGTCTATAGAGTCACCTTTTTCTATAGATTTGGGAGAGGTGGAAGAAGGAATTGGATCGTGTATTGGGAAAGGAAATTGGCCTGAGGTATGGGCAGAAGGAGAGACAACATTACTAGACTCGATAGAAGCATAAGGAAAGATAGTTTCTTGAAATACAACATCTCTGCAGGTGAAAACTGTTCTAGTGGATATGTCAAACAATTTGTAAGCCTTTTGACCAATAGGATAACCAAGGAAAATGCATTTGATAGCACGAGGAGAGAATCTATGAGCAACGCGATGATTTGTAGCATAAGCTAAGCAACCAATGGTCCGAAGGTGAGAAAAAGAAGGAAGTTTATGATAAAGACGTTCAAAAGGTGTTTGGAAAGAAAGAAGATGAGTTGGGAGACGATTGAAGATATGGACCGCAGAGAGGACGCACTCTCCCCAAAATTGGGTAGGGAGTTGAGCATGGAATTTCAAGGCTTGTGCTACTTGTAAAATGTGACGATGTTTGTGTTCCACGACCTCATTCTGTTGGGACGTGTAAACACAAGAATGCAGAAAAACAACAACATTGTCTTTAAAAAAAGATTGGAGTGAAAGAAATTCTCCACCATTGTCAATTCGAAAAGGTTTAATGCGAGACGTGAATTGAGTGGATACATAACTAAAAAAGTGCCCCAAAAGTGATTGCGTTTCATTTATGTGTCTCATCAAAAATATCCAAGTGAAGCGTGTATAATCATCAACGATAGTAAGAAAGTAATGAGCAACAGAAAGAGAAGAATGTTTATAACGACCCCAAATATCACAATGAATAAGATCAAATGGTCTTTCAGACGAAATTACACTAGTACCAAAAGGTAGACGACTTTGCTTTGCCAAAGGACATAAATGGCAAGCATTATTAGGATTAACTAGGGGTGGACGTCGGGTGGTTCGGTTCAGATAGTGGAAGAACTAGAACCACCCGTTTATGTTCGGGTATATTGTAAAAAGAACCGGAACCATCCACTTTCAACCGGAATCGAACTGGATTCGGAACCATCGATTCCAGTTCTACCCGAAATTTTTTATTTTTATTTTAACTATTGTCATTTCAAGCTAAATGTAAAAATTAAGAAAAAAAATTCTAAATCATACTTTAGCCTATAGGCACCAAAGTTCTCAAATAGTAATCATACTCCTTGATAATAATTAATAGGGATAATTGCATATTTAGTCCTCAACTTTTCAAAAATGTTGAGAATATGCCCATAACCTTAAAAAATAGCACCAAACATCTCTAACGTTTGAAAAACTTGGCATGGTAGGTGATTTATGACTAAATTGCCATTCCCTTTAATAAACAAAAATGAAAAGCAAGAAAAAGAAAAAAAATGATTGAACAATAACCAAATTTACCCCAAAAGTAACAAAATGGCCCCTTTTTTTTTTTTTTTTTTTTTTTTTTATCAAACTTCAAAAAAAATGAGGGAAACATCTTCTCCTTCATCATTTTCCTCCTCAGAATCCCTATGACACTCTGTACCACCTTCAATCCCTCGAAAATCATCCAAAACTCTAGTATTTCCCTCACTATTTCCCACATTTGAATTCTCATTTACACCATCATTTTTCTAGTTACCATCTAATCAAGCATCCTCATCAAATCAAAATCACTTGCTGCAAAACCCTAAGCACTTCCACCCAAATTCAACAGCCCATTTATTTTCTCATTAGAAGAAAATTCATTTATTCTTTTAGAACCACTCGGGCTCTCAGATTCACGAAAACAAGATAATGCCCTTTTGGGCCCAAAGTTCTTGAAACTACTAACATCATCCCCTAGTTTGAAGCTTTTCAATGACCCAAAATCAGAATCTTGAAACAAGCTACCATAGAGACGAGATGTTTCCATTGGTGAGTTGGCACTCTGAAGATCGCTCAAATTCCGATTCACCATCACACAATGAGTATTGTACGGCGGATTACAATGAGAGTTGAATTTTATTTGTACCCCTAACAAAGATGTCATCTTCTCTGGTGGAAGATATAGGAGAGCATCCTGGAAAGGTGAAGAGAAAAAGCGTCACCGTGGATAGCACAGAGGATTCCTAGAAGGCGAATGTACTGGCGGAAGACTGGCGACTTCTCTGACGAGTCGGGAGAGAAAAGGCAGTTTAAGAAAGAGCCAAAGGGTTCTAGCTATGGATTCCAATTCATTGGTGTCCATGGAGAGAGTGTCTCTATTCGATAATTTATTAAGGCAACTGTTCACACTGGTTTTGATATCACCGGAAGGTTGTTTTGTGATTGCCATGAGGAGGCTCTAATTATGCAATGTTGAGAAAAAAGGGGTACAAATAAAATTTTAGGACTTTTTGGAGAATATGACCTATTTGTTACTTTTTTTTTGATACATTTCTTTTTTTTTATATTTTGGGGGTACATTTTGTTACTTTCAATCATGTTTTTCTTTTTTCTTGTTTATTTTAAGGAAATGGCAATTTCATTATAAAAGATCTACCATGTCAAGTTTTTCAAACGTTGAGAATGTCTGGTGCTATTTTTAAGGTTATGGGCATATCTCCTACGTTTTTGAAAGGTTGGGGACCAAATATGCAATTATCCCTAATTAATAAGATCTACGGTACCAGAACTACATCTAATGAGACATGGGTAGATTAATGAGTTTTTCCTTTGGGCTTTGGGAGTAATGTAATGGGGTTAATTAAAAAAAAAAATTTTGAAAAGTAAAAAAAAAATTAAATTTTTGGTTCGAATCTGGTATCCGAACTGGTTCCTAAGAACCAGAACTGGTCCAGAACCACCGGTTCTTAATTCTTTAGAACCGGATCCAGATATTTAATGATAAGAACCACCCTAGATCCGTCGGCCCGATCTAGTTACGGTTTGGGAACTTTGATTCGGATAAAATGCCCGTGCCTAGGATTAATTGAGTTATTCAAAAAATTATTGGCAATGAAACTTAATCAAGGAAGAGAAACATGTCCAAACGACAATGCCAGAGATCGGTAGATGGGGTGGTGAGGTTGCAAGCTGGTTGGTTGTTTGAAAATATAGGGCGGGTTGGTCAATGTTTTTTTCGTCACTAATGCCACCAAGTAGTATAGCCCATCACGTTGCTTACCCAAATCAATCATCTTCCTCGTAATCTGATCCTACAAAACACACCAATAAGGAAAAAATGTCACCGAACAATTCAAGTCTCTGGTCAGGTGACTAACATACATTAAATCAATCTTGAACGTAGGCACACATAATACACCATGCAAATAATATGTAGAGTTCAGAGGCAATGATCATTTCGCTACAATATTGACCTTTTCTCCACTAGGTAACAGTAATAGAGGTAATGAACAATTTTTATCACCATGTAAGAATAATTTTGGAGATGGAAAAATATGGTCCGTCGCGCCGCTGTCAATGATCCAGCTGCATGAGGAGATTTTAAACAAACCTGGTTTGGTCACTGCTGTATTAGCTTGAGAACTAGCACCTCTATCTTTGTCACTTAGAAGGGACAATAGTTGTTGAAGTTGTGCTTCTAAAATTCACGATACTAAAGATTTTCCTTCATTTTTAGTCAATCTCCCGGATACTTGATTAGTGCAGAAAAATCATTTTTAAAAGTTCAAGTTCGAGTTCGAGTTCGAGTTCGATCTCCTCTTAGATGATCCGGTGGATATCCAATAATTGATAGCACTTTTCAACAAAATGCCCCATGTCTCCACAGTGAGTGCATTGAGGTTGCCCTTTGAAGGAGCCTAAATGGCGCCTATCTTGATCAATAAGTCGCCCCATCTTGTGAACCGTTACAAGGACAGTCTGATTGCTCGGTTCTTCCTGCTCTAGCAAATCGATTGGATCTGTTACTTCTTACGGCCATAGCAGCGCTTGTATTGGAATCTGTGGTTGCGTGTATAGCACTGAGAAGCCTTTGTTTTTCTTCTTGACAAATAGAAAAATAAGCTTGACGGACAGAAGGAAGAAGATTCATCAAGAGTATCTGTCCATGAGTAGCACTGTAAGATTTATTTAGCCCCATTAGGAACTGTATCAATTTGTGTCGATCTTGTTGTGAGCCACATGAACAAGAAAATGCATCAGTATAAGAGGCAAATTCATCCCACAAACTGTTCTTGTTGGTGATAAGCAATTTCTAGCTGAATTTCCAAAATGTGTTGCTTTGAGAGAATCGCTCACAAAGGTCTTCCCAAACTTCATGAGCTATAGTGTAGTAGATCACAATGTCTGAAATTTTCGGGCTAAGAGTGTTAATGATCCATGAATAGACCATGTCATTGCATTGTGACCAAATTGTAAAATCATGAGGATTGGTCTCTGCTGAAGGTGCTTTGATAGTGCTATTGATAAAGCCTAACTTGTTCTTGGCATTCAAGGTCTGCGCCAAGCTGAATAGTTGTCTCCATTCAAAGGTTTGGAAATCAAAACCAAACCCGGATGGTCCGAATGATGGGTGAAAAAGGGATTGGAAATATCAGATTTGGAAGCGTCAGAGGAAAAGAAAATCATTCCATCCACCATGATGGTCAAATGAAAAAAAAATGCTACACGAGAAGGTAAAGTGTGGCGGCTATGGATTTAGGATTTTCAATAGTTTTGATACCATGAAAGAAAACAGATTTGGCTGGAATGATTCTTCAATGATACATGGCTCAATGTATATATACAAAAAGTAAATTCTAATTACAAGGTAACTATCCTACAATTAAGCTACAGGCACGGAGTACAAGCTATAATCAAAGAATATAATTACAAATCTTGAATATCTCAATATGGAAGATGTGCACAAGATTAGCTTCCTTAACAATTTTTTTATTGACTAGGTTACAGTAGAAAAAAAATTATAAATACTAAAACTGCTTGAAAATTTCCCAAAGGTAATTTAGTGTCATCATCTCGCCCACTTTAGTGTCATCATCTCCTAAAAATATTATGTAATGATGTAGAATTGTGTACACATTGAGTATCAAGATTTTGAACCCATAGGCTTGATGCATGAATAGGGTTTCAAGAAGTAGTTTATTGTGTTGTTGCGGCAGTTGCATGCGGTAACGGTGGCGGTAGTTGTAACGGTGGCGGTGTTGGGGTGGGTAGGGCCCGTGGGTATTTTTTTGACATACAAAATCATATGTGTGTAGTTGTTGTTAATGACACAAAATAATTCAAACAACATAATCTCGAAAATTTGATTTTGTCAAATATTTGAGCTATTTTCTTACAGATGAAGATATGAGGAGTAGAGTTTCGAGAATCCGTGAGATTAAGAGACAGAGTAAGGAAAGATTGGACACATGTCCATATTTTAATTAAATGCAACAAATGTAACATGTCATATCCGACTTCGACAAAATCTCACACAATTAGCACCCTCTGTCAAGGTGTAATACTATACATAAAATAATAGTGTCATCTAAATATTAGCTTACATTAATTCCATAATTACATGTAAACCTTTTGAAGCAAAAATGATTTATCATAAACAAATTAAAATTACCAACTCCAACACATCTATAAAACAAAGATAATGCATCATGCTAATTTTACAAAGTAATTCAAGTCATAAACGTGATAAATGTTTATATGATGTAACACATGATATCACAATTAAACTGTCACAAATCTTAAAAAGAATTGTAACAGATGATGCTACATATAATTATCACAAATGTTGTAGATGATATAACGCATAATGTAACACATGATGTTATCACAATTAAATCGTTTACAAATACAATTTATCAAACAAAGTGTAGTATCATTTCATACTTTTGAGAAATCGATTCTTTTAAGCTAACAATTTTTTCAATATTGATTCCGAACAACGGCTTTGAACAATTATGCTAATATAAACATTTAATCACAAAATTTAACTACGAAGTACTAATATTTCAGCAAAAGGAAATTCAAAGAAAAAGCTACTATTGTAGCGACTAAAGTATTAAGATTGTGAAACCAAATCAAAATAAAAATAAAAAATTACATTGCATGATTATTATTGGGTAAAATATCAGCCGACGGGAGATAATTTGGTAATTTTAGCCCAATGGATTTTTTTTGGGAGCCAGTTACCTAAAATAATGTTTATGGGGGACTCTTAATTATTTTCAAAGTTTATTTAGAATATGCAGTGTTATTGAAAATCTTTTATCTTATTGGCTTATTTGTGTAAATTACGTGCCTAAGGATTTTTTTTCATAAATGAGCTATTTTTTAAAATTAATTTCAAAAAGTCATTTCTAGTTGATGTGGGTGGTGGATTGGCTCGGATAAAAATAACGAATGATAATGTGGTATTGTTCTATTTGCGGTTAAAAAGTAAGGAACAGTTGTTAACTACTTACCTGCTTCGAGTTATCGTTACAAATCCATTGGAGAATATTATCTTAGTTGAAAGTTTGAAGAATTCGTGAAATATTACTGGAGATGAAATTGATTTGGAACATATTTATAATAGTAGTATCATCAACGGTGATACATTTGCTTATAGTGTTTACCAAACCACCCCAAATGTGGCAAAAGATGAATTTGACGTTGACAATTGTGTAAGTGAACATCTAGATTTTGACAGAATTGATACCAGTATGATTTTTAGGGATAAAAAAGTTTTCAAGAAAAACTTTCGTTATATGTCATTCAAAATAATTATCAGTACATTGTGTATAGATTTGACAAAAAAGAATATGTTCTCAAGTGCAAAGATGATAACTGCATGTGGCGATTTAGAGCTTGTAAAATGGGTGACACAGAGATGTTTACGATAATGTACATCAGATATGGATATACTTGTTCGATGGATATAATTATGGAGGATCATAGACAGGCAACGAGTTTACTATTTGGAGATTGCATAAAATACAAGTACATGGATGCTAAAATTATATGCACTCCAAGAGATATAATAAATGACACGTTAAAAATATACAGTGTAACATTGAGTTATGGAAAGGCTTGGAGGGTACGCGAGTACGCATTGGGAAAGATATTAGGAGATCTATAAGAATCATACAGTCACATCCCATCTTATTTGCACATGTTGAGGGAGAAGAATACATGTACATTTACGCGTGTTGAGACAAGTGGCGATGGGAGCTTCGTTGCTAGGATGAAGGCATTGCAAACATGTGGTTGTAATAGATGGAATATTCTTGATGAGGATGTTACGGTGGTACATTATTTACCGCTTGCACATAGGATGCAGACTACAACATATTTGTTCTCGCTTTTGGTATTGGTGACGACGAGAATGACAATTTGTGGGAATGGTTCTTATCAAGGTTCAATGAGGCTTACGGGGAGAGTGAGGAGATGTATATCATCTCTGACAGGTATGGAAGCATACAAAAGGCAGTCGAACGAGTATATCTAAACACAACACAAGGTTTTTGTGCGTACCATTTGTTAAAAAATTTAAAGATGAGGTTTGGGAAGGTTGCGAAACACATTACAAAGCCATTTAATGCAACTACTAGGTCTTATACACATACTGAATTTGAGTACCATATGAATGTATTGGACAACATACATGAGGGCATCCGACCCTATCTGGTAAGTTATCTTTTATTGTTCATTCGACCAATATCATTTGTCTATTTTTTTCATAAATTGATGTGTGTGTTACAATATATTTTATAGAATGATAAGGTCGGCTATTGTAGGTGGTCGAGAGCTCATATGCCAACTAACAGGTACACTACCATGACATCGAATATTGTGGAGTCAGTAAACGCTGTGATAAAATCAATAAAGAATATCCAATTATGACTATGTTGGAAAGCTTGACGAACATATTGCAAATGTTTTTACAAGAATAGAAATAAGGCACGTTATACATTTACACGGCTTTCAACAAATAATGAGAATTTGTTGCGAAAAAAATATCAGAAACATCCTAAAATTGAAGGTAACTACATGATTTAAATGATTGTAATGGTTTGGTGAAATTGGATTGCATAAGTGTTACGAATTTATATATTTTGTATTTTTAATATAGGTTTCGGGTTTAAGCGATATCCTATTTCAAGTTACAGACGAGAATACACAAAATATGGTTGACATTGGAAAATGCACATGTAACGGGTTTCAAGTTGACGATATCCCGTGTCAACGTGCATTATTCGTTATTGGTGGGAATGGTATAGAAACATACAAATATTGTTTTTGGTACCACACTCGAGAGGCTTACATAGCAATCTACAAAGGTAACGTTATACCCTTTGTAAAAGTGCTGGTTAGGCGATGGCTAGGAGTACAGATTTGATGATTGTATTAGCTCCAAATCTATTAAGAAAAGCAGAAAAGCCTAAGGAGAGAAGGTTCTGATCAGTTTGTGAACGAAATAGTATTATAAAGTGTAGAAGATGTGGGCAATACGTGCACAACAAGAGAACTTGTAAACATCGATTATGATCGATCAACAAGTATAATGATAATTGATAAAGTGTTTTGTAATTTTCTTCTTCATAGAATTGAATACATTGTTACAACATAAATAAAGTGTTGTTGTTTTGTTATACATTGTTACAACACAAATAAAGTGTGGTTGTTTTGTTACATTTACATAATTGATGTTTGATATAATTCTTTTAAAATAGTGTAAAATCAGTATAATATATAATATCGGTGATACAGAATAAAACTCGTGATAATATCAGTTGTAACATATGTAACATTAGTGATAAAGAATATCAATTCATGTAACATGTGTTGGGTAAAATAACATGATATCATCTGTAACATATTTAGTAATACAAAATATCGTTTGTAACATCTGTATCAGACCATGATATTAAAAAGAAGCTGTTACAACTACAAAACCAACTCTAAACTTCAACAAGTTCGTATTTACATATATATTGGACTCTAAAAATAAATTGATACTGTGTAACATCAAAATGATATAGATATGTAACACAATTCCAAATATAACATAACATATTCAGTAACATATTCAGTACTACAAATTATTAACTGTAACATATGTATCAGACATCGATTCACAATATCATTCCTAACATATGTATCAAACATTTATACACAATATCATTTATAACAACAGTATCAGACATTGATACTAAACAAAATTTGTTACAACTGTTACAACAGCAAAATCAACTCTAAACTACAACAAGTTCCTATTAATATAGACAATGTACTCTAATAACTTATATATACATATTATGTAAGAAAAAAGGTTTCATATGATTTCTCTTTGCCTAATTGTGTTAAGATTGTCATGATAGGACGCAAACTAACAAACATAAAATTGTTAAAGTCAATGGTTGTTCTACTCCTACTTTGCATTCTTTTTCTTAGCATCCTTCCCTACTTTTCTTTCCCTCCTCGACGTGAATTCGAGATTTGTTTCATATCCCTCAATATGCTTTTCCATCCCATGTTTGAATAACAATGTTGCCAAATGGGTTCTTTTCAATTGTAGCTTCAAATAGATTTGGCATTTCTTGTACATTCCGATTTAGTATGTGTTCGTGCATACTTGATGATAAAAACACATAATCGCCCCTAGTAAAAATAATATGTTCGGCATCATATACGTTGTTAAAAGTTGATGGAGGTTGTAATACAAAAAGATAATAGACAATAATGTAGATACTAACCCATTATCTTGTTGAGGTATGTTGTGTACAAAATTAATGTATAGAGGTTCGATCTGCTCCACTCCATTGACAATTGATGGTTGCTATACGTCAATCCTTACCAACAAGTGATGGATGATACATGAAAATAGTTGCACATCAGTCATAACTTCTACATCTCTTATAATCGACCAACATGAGTTGAAAATATTTAATGATCTTGCTTTTATGTCCAAGTCTCCAAGTATCCAATGTTCATATTCACCCATCATAATAGGCATCAATACATGATCGACATTTGCCTATGGTCTGTTACAATGCAAATATTTGCCAAGTGGATAATCAAGCATTGACACGTTCATGGCAATGGCATTGACGTCATCCTTGAAAGATGAAAATATACCCCTGATCATGCCGCTAAAAAATGTATCCGTAGTGGTTGCCTTGAATGTTATTTCGGGGCTATAGGTGACCATCTTCCTCAAGTAGTAAAAATAAACATCTATGTGCTGTGGAATCAGGTGTGTAATGATATGTAATATTAGTAAATATTTGACATCAATTTGATTTGTTACATCTGTAACATCAATGTTATAGATTGGCATATACATCAATATCCATTTGCAACATCTTTAAAAACCCATATACTAAATAAAAATGTTGTAACATCGATTGTCATATAAACTAGTAACACATAATCCAAGATTTAACCAAATAAAACTCATTATTTCATTATTTGTGGCATATGTAACATCGGTGATAAAGAACATCAACTCATGTAACATATTCGGTATAAAATAACATAATATAGTATGTAACATATTCAGTTAACAAAGTCAGTGATACAAAATAACATTTGTAACATGTGTATCAGTCAATTATACACAATGTAATTTGTAACAACTGTATCAATCATGGATCATTCTGTAACATGCAATCTTAGAGATAATCTGTAGGAGCATGTAACAAAAAAATATGTTTGGAAAATACAATACCATAGGGATTCATCAATGTCTCGAAGTTCGTACTTCCATGTCTTTTCACTAACCTCAACGGGGCCAAAATCAAAAGGGGGATCAATGTTCATTTTTGTCACCAAAAACTTCATTTTCCTATAAAACATAAACATACATTAGAATGGATTTATTTAGTGGATATAATGATATATAAATATAATTATGTCTTACACATTGTTAGGTTGATAACCATCGTGAAACCATACGTCAAATGCTCTTACGTCCTCGATAGTAGGATGAACCAACCCATATTTGAATGCACTTGCATCAAATCTTGATGTTGAAGACACTGTGTTCTACTGTCTTGCAACATATGGGAATTTGATTAAAATGCCTATTCTTTGTTAACGTTTTACCAGTATTCCAGTTGTTGTATCATCATGCAAATCATCAGTATCTTTGCATTCAATCTGTATACATACATTGAAAAGTCCATGTGATGAATTTTGTTACTCTCAAACTGATACTTTGTTGTCTGAATATACCTGAATTGTTTCGAATTTATCCTGCACTTCTACACTCTTCATTATCTCTTCAACTTGTTTTATCACCACTTCAGTGTAAAATGAATCTTGAAGAGGATCACAAATATTGTCATTATCATTTTGATATGTGTTCCTAACTTGACTATGTTGATCAACTGCGTGAACAACGTCAGAGATATCTTCTGTTGAATCAGTCAGACCACTGTAACCAAAAGCTGACTGAAAAATGAAATGTAGCATGTGATATATTGGAAATGAAATGATTCTAGTAATATGATAACGTTGGAAAAGATTTTAAATTAATGGTATATTGTAATACAGTTACCTTTCTTGAAAATTCATCACGATCATTGAAAACAACTAGTTGCCTGTCGTAGACTTCCATTGGAAAATCTGATTTTGAAGGTACTTTTATCCTTAACTCATCTATAAAGTTAACAAGTTTTGCATCAATCTCCTGAAGAATTGTCCAAATATCGAACTTCAGATCAATTTGTTAGGAGATTATTCGGTCCTGTCGGGATCGTATATCCACCATGAGGTTTCTTAACTCCTTCAATCCAACTTTGCGATTCTCCTATTTTATAAATCCACATTAATTATAGGATACTATTCGAAAGACATTAAAAACTGTAAATGACAATAATGAGCAATAGATGAAAACTACAGAAAGCATATTTCGAAATTTATTAATCTCTTTCGGGACTGATTTAGTCTTTTTTGAGGAACTTCTGGAATTAACGAACTAGGTACATTGAAGTTCTTTGATTTCGTAATGTGGGGGTCTCTGAAATCACCGCTATCATCATGTGTGCTGCAGAAGGTCTATCACTACCAAATAAACCAGCTAGGTATCCTCTCTCTTTCTCTCTTCTTCATCCAGGTTGGATGCCATTAACTTCAATCTATAGTATACATATAAAAATGTAATTTTGCAACATAAAGATTACACTACAATAATTAAACAAATAACAACATAGCAAACTTATGATACATAATACCTCACGTTTGGTATGGTTTCTCCACCAGCGACGTTGACTTCGACCTTGTAATTCTGCGATTTGGAGTCTCCATAGTTCAAACAAGATGAAATTTTTTGAAAAATGCACCACGATTTAGAAATTTTGGAAGAAGATTTGTTAAGACTTTGAAATATTTTGCACCAGTTTTTAAATGGAAAGTTTCTTGATTTTGGAGTTTTCACTTTAATGGGTGCGGTAATCTAGGATGGTTACATGCGGTTATTGGTAATTAAAGTTTTAAAATTGATTTTAATTTATTATTAAATTAATTAATGTAATATTAACAATGAAGTATTTATAAAATAAATTAGTGAAGTTATTGAAGTTGTAATTATTTTTAGATTGATAAGTAGTGGATGTAATTTCCACTTATTTATACGAAAAATGCATTTGTAATGTGATAGAAATGAGTAAGAAGAATACAAGAAGCATCACTAGTATCATAAAATACTTGCAAAAAGTTCATTACAAAGTAAAAAAAAACAATATTGTTCTAGTTGTTCATCAGTTGAAAAATATTATATTTATATAACAAAATAGTTTTGATGACAGTGATGAAATAGGCCAAATTGATAATTGAATTATTATTGAGGAAATTTTTCTTGACACGATGTACGAGTGGATATAGGTATCAAAATGTGCTAGATAAAGCGGATCTGGAGATCGTGCACGAGGTGCAACCGGTCCCTAATTATAGGGCACCATATATATGTAATGGGTTATATATTTATTTAGATTTTTGCTAATTTAAAATAAAAATTTAAAAGGAAAATTCTTTTGTCAAGTTAAAGGTGCAAAAGGAAAAAAAAATGACTATTGTCCAAACCCCACAAAATATAACTCATCTAAAAGACTAAAACCAATAAATATGCCTAATTAATTCATTGTGTTTTTAGCACTGTTCTAAAAAGCCCGCATAAACTTCACCTAGGCTCCGTCCAGGCGTGACTAGCTTTGCCCTTATCTCGCTCTCGCTTAGGACTCCACTAGGCTCGAAAAGCTTGAAATTCAGCCTCCACGCTTTTACGCTTTTTGAAACATTGGTTTTAGACAAGCATAACCAGCAAACAAGAATTCGAATGAACATTGAAGTGTTATATTGACGTAGCAACAAATGCACCAGACTCTTATGAAAAACACGACCACCCGAAGGCTGACTAAAACCATTGCACACTACCAGAGCAGTGCACGAGTTATTGTCTCCAGTTATTTAAGAGCATCTCCAATGCAACAATGTAGATTGTTATATATGTGACAAGTAAAATAGAGACGAAGAGAAAAATATCTCAAATAGGGTCGGGGATTGGAAAAAGTATTGTCCAATTATACAAGAGAGAGAATGTAAATAAATTATAAAAAAAATTAAATAAAGAATGATTAGCACACATTCCGATAAAGATAAATTATAAAAAATTAAATAAAAGAAGCTTAATACATATTTCGATGGACATAAATTAAAAAAACATAGAGGATGTCTAGCACACCGTCCAAATGTGGACATTGTGCTAGACATCATCTATTTTTTTCCTGTCATATAAGTATTTTGAAATAATGTGAAACACTTTCTATTACAATCCACATTTGCATTAGAGTTGCTCCAATTACATATTATGTATTTATTTTTCCAGTTTAACCATGTCCTTATTTTTAATGTTGTTTTCAAATTATATGTTAGTATTTTGTTGCGTTTTAGGTTTTATTGCTCCATTGCTCTGGTTAAAAGACGTTGATTGTAGTTATTTTGGTTGATTGTTCATTTTTATTCATAAAAAATAAAAAAACAAAAACTTTTAGAGTCTCCAATCTTTTTTGTGAATAAATTTGGCTGTACTATATATTTTTGCTATGTAATAGCTTTATATTCAGCAAATTAATATAATAACTTTATTCTTTTTATGCGTATTTCTTAATTAAATAAACAATCCCGCTATATGTACACCCGCCTTTATCGCGTAGATGACCGCGAAATGATATCTACAATATCTCGTGATATTTTGTGATATATCGCGAGTTATTGATTTCAAAAATTAAATAGCAATAAATGAAATTCCAACCATATTTTCTATCGCCTCTGAACTACATTTTCAGCCAAATGTGAAAGTTTGTTCACTTCTTCATTTTATTCCATATTTTCTCCTGAGTTCATCATTTCTAGCAACATTCCGGTGACTATTCGGTGACAATTTTTCTTCCATAGTCTCCATCTTGACTTGAAGCTTTATTTTCCTTCCAAGTTGTTCACCACAATGTCTGAAAAAGGTAATTTTTGTTCTCGTTTGAAAGTTCATTTTTTTGACATATTTTTGTGTTATATACCTTATAGAAGTTATGTATTTTCCATAGTTGCAAACATTTATTTTTGTGTTACATACCTTATAGAAGTTATTATTTTCGATATTTTCTAAAGACGCCGACAAAGTAAATATGAATATGTTTGTGGGTGATGATGAATACTTGGAAGATGATAAGATAGTAATAGAGAATTTTTCTGGTTTAAATGATGATTGGGTTGAAGAAAAGAATGAGATTGCACTGAGGTGGGGATGAAGTTTAAGGAGCTTGACGAAGTATTTGAATTTTACAAGAACTACACATCTTTAGTGTAGATTTGTACGAAGAGTGTCGATTGAGAAATGTGTTTTGGGCTAATAATAGGTGTAGAGAAGCGTACAAAGAATTTGGCGATGTTGTGACCTTTGATACCACGTACTTAACTAATAGGAATGACATGCCGTTTGCTCCTTTTGTTAGTGTAAACCATCACGATAGTTGACCTTCGCTTGGATGCGGTTTAATTTCCAATGAGGATACGCAGACATTCACATGGCTGTTTAGGACATGGCTTGAGTGCATGGAAGGTAAATCTCCTATTGGAATAATAACTGATCAGGACAGGGCGATACAAAATGCAATTTCAATTGTCTTTCCGGATACTAGGCATGGATTGTGTTTTTGGTATATTTTGAAGAAGTTGCTCAAGAAATATAGAAGACACAGTCATAAGGGATCTATACTTTCGACTGTCCACTATGTGGTTTACGAATCGCAAAGTCCCGAATATTTTGAACAGTGTTGGAATTCTATGATTGCTAGCTACGATCTTGAGGATCATGATTGGTTAATAGGACTTTATAGAGAACGTACTCATTGGGTGCTGTGTTATTTGAGGACTAGTTTTTGGGCAGGGATGTCTACGACACAGCAGAGTGAGAGCATGAATGCTTTTTTCGATGGTTACGTCCATTCAAAAACTACATTGAAGCAATTTGTTGAGTCAGTATAAGCGGGCTATGAGGAGTAAAGTTGAGAAAGAGTTCCAGCGGACTTCAAGTCATTTTCTCAAATGATCCCTTGCGCAACAAAGTTTAGAATGGAGAAACAATTCCGTGAAGCGTACACAATATCCAAATTCAAAAATTTCAAGAAGAGTTCTCGGCATGGTGTATTGTCGGATTCAAACGATTGATGTGAGGCCTCACGGGAATCTCGTATGAGGTATTGGAATCTATAATTTTTAACAATGGGATGAAGAAAAATGTATGTACGGTTTTGTTTGATAAAGAGTCATGTCGAATTGTCTATAGCTGTTACTTGTTTGAATTTCGGAAGATACTTTGCAAGCATTGTATCATAGTTTTCATTACGAATGATGTCACGCGTTGGTAATTAGGAAAGATATATCTTAAAGCGATGGAGGAAATACGTGAGTAGAACATATACTAGGATGAATATTAATTACAATGGTTGGATTAGCACACCAGCTCAATTACGATATGATGAATTGTGTGAGACATTTCGCAAGGTTGCTGACGTGGTAGCTGACGATGAAGAACATTCTCGAGAGATTACGGAGTGGCTTGAAATGAAAATGATTAATTTGAAGATTTCGAATAACAAATCATCATGTGGTAGTAACCTCATTTCTAGACATTCTTGTGTTCAAGTAGCCACTAAACGATAATTAGTCGACAAAGATTATAGTGTGCACATGTTGGATCCAAAATGCTCAAAGACTAAGGGAGCTCCAAAAAAGCTTCGAAAAAAAGGTCCATTGGAAATAGGTTCCACGAAGAAGAATGTATGTTATTAGGTAAAAAAATGGATAAGCACAAAAAATGGCGGGCGATTCTGGGCGATCTCCGCTTTGTAGAAGCGAAGCATAATGCAAAATGCATCTGGCTGGCGATCACCCGGAATAGGCACGGACGATCACCCGAGCCATTTCTCGTGCAGATTAATATTTTTTTTACATGTAACGTTTATTTGCGCAGGTAGCTTCTAGTTCAAGCAAAGGAAATATCGTAACACGATCCAACATACATCATGCTAGCGGAAGCTTAATCCAAGCACCCTAAGAAGCCCATTACCCGTCTTCAACTATTTGCGGGATGCTCAATATCAACCATGGATTCCATGTTATTGAGTAAACTTGGTGCCAACTTATAGGTCAAGTCAACACTTGATGTCAATGTATCATCTAGTTGGACAATCCAAAGAACAAATGTCGAGCAATTTGTTAGCAAATCCAAGATTCCACTTACCTCACAATCAGTACGATAGATAGTTTATATGTCCAATTTTTGTAATGCAAAATATTTTTAACTTCGTTCGCGATCATGTATTATGCCTTTATGCTGTAAGTGTATGAAAATCGGTCTAACATTTTCGAACTTTGTGATTTCAAAACAAACAAATAGTTCAAATGATGGATTACAAAAAAATCTAGACATAAACCCAAATAGTACTGGTTCAATTACAACACAAATGAATCTAACTATCTAACTCGTACCCCTTTCCTCGGCCCTTACGGATCGTGAGATTGAGCGAAATCTTGACATCTTTTTCCTCCGATAAACTAGCTAACATTTTGAACATGCTAGGCAAGTCTTCATTTATCTCTTTGCCCACGAGTTGTCCAATCTAACGCTACTAGATTTGCCCTCAACGAATCTCCCACTCGGTTGACCGTTATCCCACTTGATATATGTGCATTCATCCTCACTGCAACAGAAAAAAAGCCTCCTTTTGGTCTTTAACACCTTAACTACTTGCATCCATTTGACATATCCCTTCCCACATCGTGGGTATCGTCGCTTTTGCTTGTAATCCTCTAACAAGTGATCCGACTTTCCACAACCGTAGCATATTACTTCATTGCTTCTTGACATGACAATAGCTACACCATAAAGCAAAGAGATTAATCACGATCTATTCAAGGTTCGAACATGAAACAAACATTACTACGAACATCAGATATTATCCCAAAAAGTATTATTATACACAGAATTCAACATTACTCATTCAGCACGAAAAGATAATCATACGGAAAATCAAAGAAGTCTTAGTAAAAGTATTCCTCAACCAATCCTTATTCAAGAATATAGATTCGATAAATATATATCACAGATCTAAAATCATCCCCAAAAGTTCAAAAATGAATATTAGAGCAAGAACTTTAAATACCAGCCAAAATTAGAAAATTATGAATCATAAATGATAAGAGAAATAGAACAAAACACAAACCATGAAAACTTAACTTTTGAACCAAGAAAATTAATTAATGGCATAATACCCACAAAGGAAACAATAAAGCAAATATGAAACGAAGCCGTTGAAATAAAATACGTCAAGACGCATTAATCATACATAAAATGTAAACCCTCAAATTTGTATTTTGCAAACATTAGTACCACTTAAAATTTTATGCATATACTTGCGGGAATAGCATTTCAAAGAACAAACAATCTGTTGGAAGAATTAACCAAAGTGACCTCTCGCCAACAGATTTTGCTCCGGCGACCAATGAAATTGCTCGCCAACAAATTTTGCTCGATTAAACGATAAACTCAATGATTTGGATAAACGTGACGTCGTGCGTGAAAAAAAATGGGTGGAAGAGGTTTGGAGCTGGATTTCAAACAAAACGGACTCACCATTGTTAAAGAGAGTCCCCGGCATCGAGGGGACCAAATCAAAGTTATCGCTATTTCGCGGTGAAGCGATCGTCACTTGGTAAAAATCGTATTTCCTTGGCTTATGATTACTTCATTTGAAAGAGGTTAAAAGATATGGGCAAATGATGTTTGGAAACCTTTATTCGGCCGAAACATTCATTCATCTTATGGTTGATTGTGAAGGCGAAATTACTCACCAGGACGAGGATTTTGCATGTGGATATTGATAAGGAATGCGTTTTTGTCAACAATCCGATGAATCACCGCCCAACTATTTTTCCAATGCCAATTTAGTTCTTGATTTGGTTGAATATCGATCTTGGCTCGGGATACATAGATCCATGTCTACAATCGGCGGATCCAAATTATATAACAAAGGGGTGGGTTGGTTTATTTAGAGTCCCCTTCTCGAATTTTTTTTTTTTTCCTAAATTCACAATTACTTAACTTATTTTATAAGAATCTAATTTTTGTATAAGTTATAATATTTAAAAGTTTAAAAAAATCATTGCATAAAAAATTCAAGATCTAAGACTAGCTAAAGAAAGTTGTGCCCGATGATCTTTTACAGTTGCGAATTCTTCTATAATAACATCTATATCTATTTTATTAATAAGGTCTTTCTTAACAAAATTTGTTATGTAAAAATATATAAAATCCTAAGTACTTTTTTTTTTTTCTTTTTCTACTTTTTGAAATTTGAAATAATTTCTCAAAATCAAGTAAACATCATTATTTATCATTCAATAACAAATCAAAATTCATATAAAATCATAATATATAGATTATAAAATAAACAGAAAAAATGGATAAAGATAAATACATCTAATTGGATTTGGCTCTTTTGGAATTGGCCATTTAAGAAGTGGGCTTTTTTTTTGTTTGGGATAGAATGGATTTTAATGTTTAAATGATTTAAATTTTATTGAAGTGGGCTATTTTTTTGTTTGAGATGAGATGGATTTTAATGTGTAAATGATTTAAATTTAATTTAATCCACTTAAAAAATAGGCTTTTTTTTTTTTTTGGGATTTGATGGATTTTAATGTGTAAATGATTTAAATTTTAATTTAGCCCACTTAAAAAGTAGGCTATTTTTTTGGTTGGAATGTAATGGATTTATTAAATTTTTTTTAGCCCACTTATAAAGTGGACTATTTTTTATTTGGGCCAAACTATTGTTTAAAAAAAAAAATTTACACATAAACTAATCATTTGGGCTTGGGCTGCACTGGGCTGAAGCACAGTGCATCCCCCCCTTGGATTCGCCCCTGTATACCATTGCTAGCTCATTAAAATGGATCAAGAAAGAAGGTCGGGTTTGGGTTGGCAAAGCAAATTAAAGAGAATCGCATTCGCCGCTTCCGCTTACTACTCATGGATGGAAAAAAAAAAATAGATGGATTTTGAGGATCTTAAGGGCATTCGAGATAGTATTATTAGGAGGATTAATATACAAATATACAAGGTCATGTTTTCTTTGTATCCTAATGTTTTGATTCATTTTGAGTCATTGACTTTTGCCGAGTAACTATGTACATATGGTTAGCTTTTGTCTTGTATAACCCTTCCGAAAATGCCTAGTGTATTTGTTTTCTTATTGCATACTTGCCTTTTGTACCGATTTGTAGTACTAAGGTAGTATTAATTTTGCAAAATTTGATATTTGAGGACGCCCATTTTATTTTGTCAGACAAGACCTTTTGATCTATATTAAAAAAAATAATAATAAAATAAAATAAAATAAAATCACACATGGAATGAACTCTAACTTGTTTTGCTCGAAAGCAGCGCACTTGATCATGGAAAAACAGGCAGTTGTACTACTACAATTTCATTACAACATAAACCATAGGCGGAAATAGGAGCGGGATTGGACTGTGGAAAATATAATTTTAAAAGTGCAAAAAGTAGCATCCTGATCTTGGAACTGTAAATTTTTCTATTTTTTTTGTGGTCCCCTCTAAAAAAAACTTATGACTCCACCCCGACATAAACAAACATAGATTTACATACAAGGGAAATGATGTCCTCCACTTAGTGGGAAAAATTATTTTGCCCACTGGACAAGTGTAGAGTCGGCAAAATAATTTCTCATACTAGATGGAGGAGATCATTTCCCTTGCATACAAATACCATACACAAGCACTTAATTAGGACATCTTACACATAAAATTCCAGCATAACTCGTTACAAAACCATTCAACCGTAGCATAACATGATTTTACAAGCAACCTACAGATGATACTGAAAGAGGATACTTAAAACTATTAGCATACTGAAAAGAGAGGCAATCTCCAGGATTCATCGGCTCCCCATCATTCACAAGGCAATCATCGTAGCCAATCCGTCGAAACACCCTCGGATTGATCAACCTTGCTGAGCTGAACCATCCACAGCTCAGATGAATGTTGGAAATGCTACAACTTCCAGAGGTACAAGTGTTCTGGATATCAACTGTGTATGTCGGAATTCCATTAGGTAATGGTGTTGT
>CM042667.1:35402827-35464725 GCA_023638005.1 Forsythia suspensa
ATTTTTTCCTCCTCATCATAATACATTTTTTCTTGAAATTTGGCCAACCAATCGCTTTATTTACTTTATCCAAATTTGGCCAACATTAAACGTTCAATTACTTTTGTTTTCTAAATTTATTTTACCAAATTTTGTCTACTTATTGTTTTCATATTCTTAAAAGGTTAGTAATAAATTATTAATTTGTTTTTATTTTCGTATTTGTACAAATTTATTTTTAATTTGCAAGTTATTATAATATTTTAGCTTTTTATTTATTTTTATTTGCATATAATTGATGTGGCACCTGCACATAAACTTTCCATTTAATTGGTAATTAATTTATTTTCCTTTTTATTATTTTTATTCTTTGGTTTATAATGAATAATTTATTGTTTTTTAATTACAAATTATTGGATTGAGATAATAATATTGTAGCCCTATAATTTATTCATTAATTAGGCAGACCATATAACTCGTCCATACTGAAACAGGTAAATAATGATATATTTATTATATTTCACCCACCCAAGAAAAAAGCACCCCAGCGCGCTGCAAAACCCCCGCCCCTCATTTAACTTTTTGCAACCCTTTATTTAATTTTATCCCCACCCCAACAAATTCATTTTCTTTCTCCCTTTCCCCATCTATTTATACACTACTCCATATAACAATTTTTCCTCATCAAATACATATTTTTCCATCTTTATCAAAATATATATTTTTCCTCCTCATCATAATACATTTTTTTCTTGAAATTTGGCCAACACAATCGCTTTATTTACTTTATCCAAATTTGGCCAACATTAAACGCTTCAATTACTTTTGTTTTCTAAATTTATTTTACCAAATTTGTGTCTCACTTATTGTTTTCATATTCTTAAAAGGTTAGTAATAAATTATTAATTTGTTTTTATTTTCGTTTATTTGTACAAATTTATTTTTTGTAATTTGCAAGTTAGTTATAATATTGTTACAGCTTTTTATTTATTTTTATTTGCACGATAATTGATGTGGCACCGTACTACGATAGAAGAACTTGTCCTACGTTGTAAAATAGGTAAATTAATGTTATATTTCCTTACTTATTATTTTATTATCGTGTGAGTTCATTTGGTTTATAATGGTAATAATTTCATCGGGGTTTGACAATACAAATTAACCACAATACTCGTAGGATCCGCCGATTAATAATATCATGCACCAGGACCCATAAGATATGATATCATGTGTACGAACCCACAAAGTATCATATCATACTCCTGATCCACAATACTCGATCACTGCGCAGTGAAACAAACGATCATATTTATTATGCACGCTTTATTTATTTTTTATTTTTAAATAAAATTTAATTTGTTACTCAAATATAAACTAATTAATTAGTCTCACTATAATTTTAATAATAAAATTAATGTTAATTATATTATTTATTATATGATATAAATAATATTTAACTCAATAAATATTATTATATATTATATTTTAAAAAAAAATACAATAAATATAATAATAAAAAGTAAAGATCTGGACCCCGTGACGGGGTCCAGATCAATCCATCTGCTGCGTGTCAATCACGCAGATTGACACGCAGCCATTGAAAAAAAAAAAAATGACCCCCCAATCACCCCTCTGCAAAAAAAAAACCTCCCAAGTCCCACCCACCCCAAGAAAAAAAAGCACCCCCCCAGCGCGCCGCAAAACCCCCGCCCCTCATTTAACTTTTTGCAACCCTTTATTTAATTTTATCCCCCCACCCCCAACAAATTCATTTTCTTTCTCCCTTTCCCCATCTATTTATACACTACTCCATATAACAATTTTTCCTCATCAAATACATATTTTTCCATCTTTATCAAAATATATATTTTTTCCTCCTCATCATAATACATTTTTTTCTTGAAATTTGGCCAACACAATCGCTTTATTTACTTTATCCAAATTTGGCCAACATTAAACGTTTCCAATTACTTTTGTTTTCTAAATTTATTTTACCAAATTTGTGTCTCACTTATTGTTTTTCATATTCTTAAAAGGTTAGTAATAAATTATTAATTTGTTTTTTATTTTCGTTTATTTGTACAAATTTATTTTTTGTAATTTGCAAGTTAGTTATAATATTGTTAACAGTTTTTTATTTATTTTTTATTTGCACGTATAATTGATGTGGCACCCGTGGCCACGATAGAAGAACTTGTCCTACGTTGTAAAATAGGTAAATTAATGTTATATATTTCCTTACTTATTATTTTATTATTGTGAGTTCATTTGGTTTATAATGGGTAATAATTTCATTGTCAGTTTGGACAATACAAATTAACCACAATACTCGTAGGATCCGTCGACTAATAATATCATGCAGGACCCATAAGACGCATATCATGTGTCGAACCCACAGCATCATATCATACCAGGATCCACAATACTCGATCACAGCGAAGAAAACAATGCATCATATTTATTATGCACGCTTTATTTATTTTTATTTTTAAATAAAATTTAATTTGTTACTCAAATATAAACTAATTAATTAGTCTCACTATAATTTTAATAATAAAATTAATGTTAATTATATTATTTATTATATGATATAAATAATATTTAACTCAATAAATATTATTATATATTATATTTTTAAAAAAATACAATAAATATAATAATAAAAAGTTATTTTTAATTTAATAAATTTAATTAAATTAATAATGTGGATATAAATTTAGTGGTAAATAAATATGTTAAAATTAAAGAAAGTAGGGGCTAAAGTATAAATAAAGGAGGGGAGGGGTTAAAATATAAATAAATGATGGAGTGGGGGAGGTGAGGGAGTTGGGTGTTTTGCAATTGGGGGTGGGGGTGGTCAGACGGGGAAAAGTTTGGACCCCGTGACGGGGTCCAGAGCTTTTACAAATGAGAGAAAGATCTGGACCCCGTGACGGGGTCCAGATCAATTCATCTGCTGCGTGTCAATCACGCAGATTGACACGCAGCCATTGAAAAAAAAAAAAAATGACCCCCAATCACCCCTCTGCAAAAAAAAAAACCTCCCAAGTCCCACCCACCCCAAGAAAAAAAAAGCACCCCCAGCGCGCCGCAAAACCCCCCGCCCCTCATTTAACTTTTGCAACCCTTTATTTAATTTTATCCCCCACCCCCAACAAATTCATTTTCTTTCTCCCTTTCCCCATCTATTTATACACTACTCCATATAACAATTTTTCCTCATCAAATACATATTTTTCCATCTTTATCAAAATATATATTTTTCCTCCTCATCATACATTTTTTTTTTCTTGAAATTTGGCCAACACAATCGCTTTATTTACTTTATCCAAATTTGGCCAACATTAAACGTTTCCAATTACTTTTGTTTTCTAAATTTATTTTACCAAATTTGTGTCTCACTTATTGTTTTTCATATTCTTAAAAGGTTAGTAATAAATTATTAATTTGTTTTTATTTTCGTTTATTTGTACAAATTTATTTTTGTAATTTGCAAGTTAGTTATAATATTGTTACGCTTTTTATTTATTTTTATTTGCACGTATAATTGATGTGGCACCGTGGCCACGATAGAAGAACTTGTCCCACGTTGTAAAATAGGTAAATTAATGTTATATATTTCCTTACTTATTATTTTATTATTGTGAGTTCATTTGGTTTATAATGGGTAATAATTTCATTGTCGGTTTGGACAATACAAATTAACCACAATACTCGTAGGATCCGTCGGACTAATAATATCATGCACTTAGGACCCATAATGCACGCGATATCATGTCTTCGAACCCACAAGATCCATATCATACTCAGGATCCACAATACTCGATCGCGAGATAAAGAAACAATGCATCATATTTATTATGCACGCTTTATTTATTTTTATTTTTAAATAAAATTTAATTTGTTACTCAAATATAAACTAATTAATTAGTCTCACTATAATTTTAATAATAAAATTAATGTTAATTATATTATTTATTATATGATATAAATAATATTTAACTCAATAAATATTATTATATATTATATTTTTTAAAAAAATACAATAAATATAATAATAAAAAAGTTATTTTTAATTTAATAAATTTAATTAAATTAATAATGTGGATATAAATTTAGTGGTAAATAAATATGTTAAAATTAAAGAAAGTAGGGGCTAAAGTATAAATAAAGGAGGGGGAGGGGGTTAAAATATAAATAAATGATGGAGTGGGGGAGGTGAGGGAGTTGGGTGTTTTGCAATGGGGGGGTGGGGGTGGTCAGACGGGGAAAAGTTTGGACCCCGTGACGGGGTCCAGAGCTTTTACAAATGCGAGAAAAGATCTGGACCCCGTGACGGGGTCCAGATCAATCCATCTGCTGCGTGTCAATCACGCAGATTGACACGCAGCCATTGAAAAAAAAAAAAAAAATGACCCCCAATCACCCCTCTGCAAAAAAAAAAAACCTCCCAAGTCCCACCCACCCCAAGAAAAAAAAGCACCCCCAGCGCGCCGCAAAACCCCTGCCCCTCATTTAACTTTTTGCAACCCTTTATTTAATTTTATCCCCCACCCCAACAAATTCATTTTCTTTCTCCTTTCCCCATCTATTTATACACTACTCCATATAACAATTTTTCCTCATCAAATACATATTTTTCCATCTTTATCAAAATATATATTTTTTCCTCCTCATCATAATATATTTTTTTCTTGAAATTTGGCCAACACAATCGCTTTATTTACTTTATCCAAATTTGGCCAACATTAAACGTTTCCAATTACTTTTGTTTTCTAAATTTATTTTACCAAATTTGTGTCTCACTTATTGTTTTTCATATTCTTAAAAGGTTAGTAATAAATTATTAATTTGTTTTTATTTTCGTTTATTTGTACAAATTTATTTTTGTAATTTGCAAGTTAGTTATAATATTGTTATGCTTTTTATTTATTTTTATTTGCACGTATAATTGATGTGGCACCGTGGCCAGCGATAAGAACTTGTCTACGTTGTAAAATAGGTAAATTAATGTTATATATTTCCTTACTTATTATTTTATTATTGTGAGTTCATTTGGTTTATAATGGGTAATAATTTCATTGTCAGTTTGGACAATACAAATTAACCACAATACTCGTAGGATCTGTCAGACTAATAATATCATGCACCGGACCTATAATACGCATATCATGTCTTTGAACCCCGCGATCTATATCATACTCTAGGATCCACAATACTCGATCACAGCAAAGTAAACAATGCATCATATTTATTATGCACGCTTTATTTATTTTTATTTTTTAAATAAAATTTAATTTGTTACTCAAATATAAACTAATTAATTAGTCTCACTATAATTTTAATAATAAAATTAATGTTAATTATATTATTTATTATATGATATAAATAATATTTAACTCAATAAATATTATTATATATTATATTTTTAAAAAATACAATAAATATAATAATAAAAAGTTATTTTTAATTTAATAAATTTAATTAAATTAATAATGTGGATATAAATTTAGTGGTAAATAAATATGTTAAAATTAAAGAAAGTAGGGGCTAAAGTATAAATAAAGGAGGGGAGGGGTTAAAATATAAATAAATGATGGAGTGGGGGAGGGTGAGGGAGTTGGGTGTTTTGCAATTGGGGGTGGGGGGTGGTCAGACGGGGAAAGTTTGGACCCCGTGACGGGGTCCAGAGCTTTTACAAATGCGAGAAAAGATCTGGACCCCGTGACGGGGTCCAGATCAATTCCCGTCTGCTGCGTGTCAATCACGCAGATTGACACGCAGCCATTGAAAAAAAAAAAATGACCCCCCCAATCACCCCTCTGCAAAAAAAAAACCTCCCAAGTCCCACCCACCCCAAGAAAAAAAAGCACCCCCCCAGCGCGCCGCAAAAACCCCCGCCCCCTCATTTAACTTTTTGCAACCCTTTATTTAATTTTATCCCCCACCCCCAACAAATTCATTTTCTTTCTCCCTTTCCCCATCTATTTATACACTACTCTATATAACAATTTTTCCTCATCAAATACATATTTTTCCATCTTTATCAAAATATATATTTTTTCCTCCTCATCATAATACATTTTTTTTTTGAAATTTGGCCAACACAATCGCTTTATTTACTTTATCCAAATTTGGCCAACATTAAACGCGTTTCCAATTACTTTTGTTTTCTAAATTTATTTTACCAAATTTGTGTCTCACTTATTGTTTTTCATATTCTTAAAAGGTTAGTAATAAATTATTAATTTGTTTTTATTTTCGTTTATTTGTACAAATTTATTTTTGTAATTTGCAAGTTAGTTATAATATTGTTAATGCTTTTTTATTTATTTTTATTTGCACGTATAATTGATGTGGCACCCGTGGCCACGATAGAAGAACTTGTCTACGTTGTAAAATAGGTAAATTAATGTTATATATTTCCTTACTTATTATTTTATTATTGTGAGTTCATTTGGTTTATAATGGGTAATAATTTCATTGTCGGTTTGGACAATACAAATTAACCACAATACTACGTAGGATCCGTCGGACTAATAATATCATGCACCGGACCCATAAGACGCATATCATCTTTGAACCCACAAGATCATATCATACTCCTGGATCCACAATACTCGATCACAAGGAAATGAAACAATGCATCATATTTATTATGCACGCTTTATTTATTTTTATTTTTAAATAAAATTTAATTTGTTACTCAAATATAAACTAATTAATTAGTCTCACTATAATTTTAATAATAAAATTAATGTTAATTATATTATTTATTATATGATATAAATAATATTTAACTCAATAAATATTATTATATATTATATTTTTTAAAAAATACAATAAATATAATAATAAAAAGTTATTTTTAATTTAATAAATTTAATTAAATTAATAATGTGGATATAAATTTAGTGGTAAATAAATATGTTAAAATTAAAGAAAGTAGGGGCTAAAGTATAAATAAAGGAGGGGAGGGGTTAAAATATAAATAAATGATGGAGTGGGGGAGGTGAGGGAGTTGGGTGTTTTGCAATTGGGGGTGGGGGTGGTCAGACGGGAAAAGTTTGGACCCCGTGACGGGGTCCAGAGCTTTTACAAATGCATCATTTTCTAGAGCCTTTTTGATATGGCGGCTGTTGAGTAACTCCCCATCATTATAGCAGTGGGGGCAATCCAGATTTTATTCACCTTTCCCAATTATACATAAAAGTCAAATAAATTGGGACATTTTAATCTTTAATGTTTCATTGTCATTTCACAAGTAATTTTAGACGATGGAAATTATTCATTTAGTTGTTAAAAAATCAATTTTTTTTATTGAAAATACTATGACTTTTTTCTTGGTATGTAAAATGAAAAATACAAAAAAAAATTAAAATTAACTGAAAAGAAAAGAAAAGAAAAACCAGGGAGCAAGGCGGATGAATGAAATGCAGTGGGGCCGCAGGGAACTAGGGGGCATGGTTGGTTCCGAGGGTTGGAATGGGAAAGGACGTACTTGGGGTGGACGAGGAAGAAGTTACATTCTTTTCACAATACTTTACGTGCCTTGCACATGACATTTTAAGGTAGATTAATTTCTATAGTTATTTGATTAAACTGATGCAACGTTACGAATTAAAGGTTTAGAACCAGCATGCTACGTAACAATAGATTGGGGACCAATCATAAATTTCTCCCAAAAAATAATGTCAGTCTTGTAATTTTGGATTCAAGTTAATTCCTTTGTGCTATAAATTGCTTGAACCTCCTAGATTCACATACTATCTACATTAGATTTCTTTACATATATAGTTGACATCCCATTTCCAGGCAATTCAAACACTCCCAAAACCTATTGTCTCTTCATTTTCTTGATCTGTGAACAAATTTATTTTAAGCTAAAGTAAGCTTTTTCTTTTTATAACCCTAATATCTATGAACAAATGCATTCTAACACTAATTTTTATCTGCAGGTTTGTTTGAATATTAAGAAATGAAGAGTCTGATTTGTGAGGTTAACTTCTGCAAGGTCTACTTGGTTCAGGGTTTTGCTTCCATGCTTATTATTGTGTTCTTCGGTATGTATCTATCACTTTCCCTTTATGTGAAGTAGAAAGGGATGTATTTTTCCCAGTTCCTTGCAGAGAATTATTTATCTAAAAAGCTTAAATCTTGTCTTCAACACATCTCGTTCACGTGCAAACGTTTTTTGAGCAAAGGTCCGACACGTAGACAATTTTTTAAACTTAGCTAAATCATATAAAAAGAGCATTATCAAACGATTGAAAGATCTGAATGCATGTTGGGAAATCTTGTTTGTGATGGACTAATTTTTAAAAAATTTCTTTCTTTTTTGCTTCATTAGTTTCTTTCTGCAATGTCCCCCCTTTTTTTTTTTTTTTTTTTTTTTGTGTGAGGCTCAACTTACAATGATAGAGTGTTATTAATTTGATAGTGTTTCATGATGCAGTTATTAGTACTTATGGCGCGTTGGAGCCAGTGAATGAAGCTGTCATTCAAGAACCAGCAGCATTTTCTAAGGGAAATTATACAGCCACAGCCAGGACACTATTGGACTTATCTGGTAAAAATTGAACCATTTTCCCTCTGAAACTGGCCATTTCTATTTAGATGTTGTAATTGATGAAACACTCATAAAAAGACTCTCGTCTCCCGCTTAGACTTAAGCACGTTGCCAAAATACGTTATATTGTGCATTATTATTGTTTTTTATTTGAACATGGTCCAGAACCAGCATGTGTACGAGATTCAAGTTTCAAGTGTGGTGACGTGTTGAAGACTAATTTTAAATAAATAAATATCTATCCTATAAATCAATTTAAGTTTTTATACTAGAATAAAAACTCGTGTGGTTGACCCTAAATTTGCTGAGAATAAGACTTATTTGTTTCATTTTCTTATTAAGATTTACAAAGCCAGCTTATGTTTTGCAGTAGATGAGGATGATGGAGATGACAATGATGATGGCTACATGAATCGCATTGGGGCAACATGTTCGAAGGACAACATACTCGTATTCCAGGGTCCAACAACACCATTACCTAATGGAATTCCGACATACACAGTTGATATCCAGAACACTTGTACCTCTGGAAGTTGTAGCATTTCCAACATTCATCTGAGCTGTGGATGGTTCAGCTCAGCAAGGTTGATCAATCCGAGGGTGTTTCGACGGATTGGCTACGATGATTGCCTTGTGAATGATGGGGAGCCGATGAATCCTGGAGATTGCCTCTCTTTTCAGTATGCTAATAGTTTTAAGTATCCTCTTTCAGTATCATCTGTAGGTTGCTTGTAAAATCAAGTTATGCTAGGGTTGAATGGTTTTGAAACGAGTTTTGCTGGAATTTTATGTGTAAGGTGTCCTAATTAAGTGCTTGTGTATGGTATTTGTATACAAGGGAAATGATCTCCTCCACCTACAGTTCCAAGATCAGGCTGCTACTTTTGCACTTTAAAATTATTTTTTCCACAGTCCCGTCCCGCTCCTATTTCCGCCTATGGTTTATGTTGTAATGAAATTGTAGTAGTACAACTGCCTGTTTTTCCATGATCAAATGCGCTGCTTTCAAGCAAAACAAGTTAGAGTCCATTCCGTGTGTGATTTTTTTTTTTTATCGAAAATGCAAAATTATATAGATCAAAAGTCTTTGATAAAGTAAACCCAAGATCTTCAAATATACTGCCTCACAAAACTAATACTACCTTAGTACTACAAGTTGGTACAAAAGGCAAGTATGCAATAAAGAAAACAAATACACTAGGCATTTCGAGGAAGGGTAATACAAGACAAAAGCTAACCATATATACATAGTTACCCGGCAAAAGCCAATGACTCAAAATAAATCAAAACATTAGGATACAAAGAAAAACATGACATTGTATACTTGTATATTAATCCTCCTAATAATACTATCTGGAATGCCCTTAAGATCCTCAAAAATTCATCTATTTCTTTCCATCCATAAGTAGTAAACGGAAGCGGTGAATGCGATCCTCTTTGCTTTACTTTGCCAACCCAAACCCCGGCCTTCTTTCTTGATCCATTTTAATGAGCTAGCAATGGTAGACATGGATCTATGTATCCCGAGCCAAGATCTGATATTCAACCAAACTGTAGAACTAAATTGGCATTGGAAAAATAGGTGGGCAGCTGATTCATCGGATTGTTGCAAAAAAAGCACTCCTTATCAATATCCACGTGCAAAATCCTGTCCTTGGTGAGTAATTTCGCCTTCATAGTCAACCATAAGATGAATGAATGTTTCGGCTGAATAAAAGGTTTCCAAACATCATTTGCCCATATCTTTTTAACCCCTTTCAGCCTGAAGTAATCATAAGCCAAGGAAATACCCGATTTTTCACCAAGTGACGACTGCTTCAGCTGTGAAATAGCAGCAGCCTGATTTGGTCCCTGATGCCGAGGACTCTCTTCAACAATGGTGAGTCCGTTTTGTTTGAAATCCAGCTCCAAACCTCTTCCACCCATTTTTTTCACGGCGACGTCACGTTTATCCAAATCTGTTGAGTTTATCGTTTAATCGGAGCAACATTTGTTGGCCGGAGCAATTTCTGTTGGCCAGAGGTCACTTTGGTTAATTCTTCCAACAGATTGCTGTTGCTGGAAATTGCTATTCCTACAAGTATATGCATAAAATTTTAAGTGGTACTAATGGAAGCAAAATACAAATTTGAGGGTTTACATTTTGCGTATGATTAATGCGTTTTGACGTATTTTATTTCACTGGCTTCTGTTTCATATTTGCTTTATTGTTTCCATTGTGGGTATCATGCCATTAATTAATTTTCTTGGTTCAAAAGTTAAGTTTTCATGGTTTGTGTTTTGTTCTATTTCTCTTATCATTTATGATTCATAATTTTCTAATTTTGGCTAGTATTTAAAGTTCTTGCTCTAATATTCATTTTTGAACTTTTGGGAATGATTTTAGATTTGTGATATATATTTATCGAATCTATATTCTTGAATAAGGATTGGTTGAAGAATACTTTTACTAAGACTTCTTTGATTTTCCGTATGATTATCTTTTTGTGTTGAATGAGTAATGCTGAATTTTGTGTATAATAATGCTTTTTGGGATAATATCTAATGTTCGTAGTAATGTTTGTTTCATGTTCGAACCTTGAATGGATCGTGATTAATCTCTTTGCTTTATGGTGTAGCTATTGTCATGTCAGGAAGCAATGAAGGAATATGTTACGGTTGTAGAAAGTCGGGTCACTTGTTAGAGGATTGCAAGCAAAAGCGACTATGCCCACGATGTGGGAAGGGATATGTCAAATGGATGCAAGTAGTTAAGGTGTTAATAACCAAAGGGAGGTTTTTTTCCTGCTGCAGTGAGGATGAATGCACATATATCAAGTGAGATAACGGTCATCATAGTGGGAGATTCGTTGAGGGCAATCTAGTAGCGTTGGATTGGACAACTCGTGGGCAAAGAGATAAATGAAGACTTGTCTAACATGTTCAAAATGTTAGCTAGTTTATCGGAAGAAAAAGATGTCAAGATTTTGTTAGCATATATTATATATATGGCATAATTGAGACATTATATATTCTACTCTATTTAGACTAGTTATGTATAGAAGAATATATTGTAATTAGCATCTACTCTATTTAGACTAGCTATGTATAGAATATTATATTGTAATTAGCGTGTAATTGATAGGCGTTTATTTTGGTAAGCTATTTACCTTGTATCTATATAAATGAAGGAACCCTCACAATGAGAGGTATTCAAAACCAAACTTTCTTGATATGGTATCGAGCCCAAGTTATTTTTTCACATTTTCTCTTGGCTTTGAATTTACGGTTTATTATTAGAGTTTGTTTTATCAAGATCGAAGCTGCTCAAACCTCTTCGTAGGTTCTATCGGTAGTTTCTTCGCTTTCTGGGGATATTTTTTGGATTAATTTTTGGTGATTTAGGTTGTCGAATTTTTTTTTTTTCGACCGACTTGTCTCGGATTGTTGGGAGTCTTGATTGATCATCACGATCTTGTATTGTGATCCGTCTGGTCTTTCAATTTTGTTTTAGTAGTTATTATGTCGGTGAAAATTCTATTATTCGCTTTAATGGCAAGAACTACATGGTTGGGAATTCGGTTTAAGATGTTTGTTAAAGGGAAGGAGTTATGGGATCATTTGGATGGGTCTTTTACGGCTCCAAGCGATCCCAAAGAACTCGATTCATAGGAAAGCGAGGGATGCCAAAATTGCTTCTTGGCTACTTAGCTCTGTTGAACCTCATATGGTCAACAATCTTCGTGGGTTCACCATTGTTAAGCGGATGTGGGATTACCTTGGTAATTTATTATCAAAATAATTACGCCCGAAAGTTTCAATTGGAGTTAGATATCGCAAACTATCGCCCGGAAAACCTTTCGATTGAACAATTTTTCTCGGTTTTCTTAATTTATGGAGTGATTATTCCGGCTTGGTGCATTCTAAAGTTCCCAAAGATGCTTTAGCGGCCCTACAAGCGGTTCATTCTGAGAGCCAACGGGATCAATTTTGATGAAGCTTCGACACGAGTTTGAAAGTGCACAGTGGGGTTAATCAATCGCTTTTGTCCCTACTTTGGATGTGCGCTTAGGCGAACTCTTGCGTGAAGAACAGCGTCTCGCCTCACAACTCGGCATTGCTCAAGATACTGATGGTACTGAGATGGTTAATGTAGCCTATGCTGCACACGACAAAGGACGATCTAGATCCCGCCGTGATGTTACCACTGCAAAGAAGTTGGACATATTGCAAAATATTGCAGCAAGAAATTCTACAATTATTGCAAAAAGGACGGCCATATCATTAAAGATTGTCGTGTACGTCCTCATAATCGTTCTGCTCCTGTTTTTCATATTGCTGTTCAGTCCACATTTATGCCTGCCTCTTCTACTCAACCTGTTGTTCCAAGTTCTTCGTCCAATCTTACCCCTGAGCAGGTTCAACAGATGATTATTTCTGCTCTTTCTGCTCTTAGTCTCCAAGGTAAGAAACATCTTCTTCCTTCTCCTTGGTTAATTGATTTTGCGGCTTCCAATCACATGACTGGAAGTCCGACAGTGTTACATGATATTCGTAAGTATGATGGTGAGCAGCATATTCAGATCGCCGATGGCAGTACTCTTCCTATTACTGCAGTTGGAAATCTGGGATCTCATTTTACTAATGTTTTCATATCTCCTTCATTATCCGCCAATCTCATTTACGTTGGACAATTAGTAGAGGAAAATTGTTCCCTTCATTTTGATCATAATGGTTGTCGTATGCGGGGATCAAGTGTCGGGACGGGGAGATAGCGAAGGGCCCTAAAGTGGGACGTCTTTTTCCTCTTCAATCATTTTCCATTCCTCGTTCAATTTCTGTTTGTTATTCTGCTATTTCTAATAATAGCCATTTTTGGCATAAGAAATTGGGACATCCAAACTCTGTAATTTTGACACATCTTATGAAACATGGTTATTTGAGCAATACAAATGCAAGCTCTTCCTTGTCTTTTGATTGTGTATCTTGTAAACTTGGTAAAAGCAAATCTTTACCATTTCCTTTACATGGTAGTCGTGCTTCTACATGTTTTGAGATTATTCATTCTGATGTTTGGGGTATGAGTCCTGTTCTTTCTCATGCTCAATATAAGTATTTTGTGACATTTATTGACGATTACAGTCGTTTCACTTGGGTCTATTTTCTTCGTTCTAAAGCTGACGTGTTTTCGACTTTCCAAAATTTTGTTGCCTATGTAGAAACACAATTTTCTACCAATATTAATACCTTACGTTCAGATTCTGGGAGAGAATATATGTCTCATGATTTTCAATCTTTCCTACAACAGAAAGGTATTCTCTCTCAGCGTTCGTGTCTTTACACCCCTCAACAAAATGGCATCGCGAGCGTAAGAATAGACACCTTTTAGATGTTGTTCGTACCTTGATGCTTGAATCTTCTGTCCCTCCCAAATTTTGGGTAGAGGCATTATCTACGGCCGTATATTTGATTAATCGTCTGCCTTCTCCTACCTTGCATCTTGATTCTTCATATTCTCGTCTGTTTGGTGTTCCTCCTGACTATAATTCTTTACATATTTTTGGTTGCGTCTGTTTTGTTCACTTACCTCCCATTGAACGTCACAAGCTTTGCCGCTCGAGTATTCGGTGTGCTTTTCTTGGCTATAGTAACTCTCATAAAGGGTTTGTATGTTATGATGCGAGATCTTTAACAAACTTCGTATTTCTAAATGTGATTTTTTTAAAACCAATATTTCTTTCCGTATCGTGCTACTCCTATTTCTTCCACTATTTTCCTTCCTCCTTTTGATGATGTATCTAGTACTCCTACTAGTTTTCACCAGATATTGTGTACCAATGACGCCGTCCACCGCCTCTTCCTTCATCTGCACCGCCATCTGATCCTGTATTACATGAGCCTCGACGGTCTACTAGGGTTTCCCGACCTTCGGATTGGTATGAATTTTTTTCTTCTGCTCTTAAGGCTACTCTTGATACGACTTGCATTTCCTAAGTCTTATTCTCGGGCTTCTACTCAAGAGTGTTGGTGCCAAGCTATCACGGGATAAACTTGAGCTCTTCAGACAATCACACTTGGGACATCGCCCCCCTCACTTGGAGCTAAGCTTATTGGGTACAAATAGGTATACACCATCAAACTACGTCTTGATGACTCTATCGAAAGACATAAAGCTCGTCTAGTAGCACTCAAGAATCGGCGGGAGTATGGGCTTGATTATGAAGAAACATTCGCTCTCTGTAGCCAAAATGACTACCTATTCGCCTTTGTTATGGCCATTGCTATTTCAAAAGGATGGTTGCTTCATCGGATGGATGTGAAGAATGCATTTTTACATGGTGATCTGAAAGAAGAAATATTTATATCTCCTCCTCCTGGCATGTTTTCTCCCTCTTCTGTTGAGGTTTGTCGTTTGAAACGTTCTCTGTATGGTTTGAAACAGGCACCACGGGCATGGTTTGAGAAGTTTCGTACTACTCTATTGGAATTTTCTTTTACTCAGAGTCAGTATGACTCCTCACTCTTCTTTTGCAAGACTGCTATTGGGATCGTTATACTTCTTGTGTATGTCGATGATATTGTGATTACCGGATCTGATCTCCAGTTAATTGAGAAGCTGCAGCAGCGTCTCAAATCTTCGTTTCATATGAAAGATCTTGGTCCACTACAGTATTTTCTTGGACTTGAGGTCCAACATTGTCTAAATGGCACGCTCTTACATCAGCATAAGTATACCCAAGAACTTCTTTTGTTAGCGGGTTTTCAAGACAGTAATTCGTGTCTTACACCTATGGATGTCAATTTGAAGTTGCATCAGTGGATGGTGATTCCTTATCCGATCCTCGATGTATCGGCAAGCTGGTGGCGTTTGAATTATTTGACCATTACTAGACACGATATCTCGTTTCTTTGTTCTCAAAGTTAGTCGGTTTATGCATGCTCCTTGTCGGACACATTTGGCATTGTTTCGTCGTCTTCTTGATACCTTAAAGGGACATCCGGTCGCGGTTTGTTTTTTCCTATAGAGAATTCTTTAAAGTTGGAGGGTTTTAGTGATGCCGACTGGGCTGGATGTGCGGATACTCATCGTTCTGTTACAGGTTGGTGTATGTTCCTTGGTGATGCTCTTATTTCTTGGAAGAGTAGAAGCGGTGCTCGTGTCTCCAAGTCATCCACCGAGTCTGAATATCGGGCTATGTCGTCTGCTTGTTCTGAAATTGTATGGTTTCGTGGGTTGTTAAGTGAACTTAGTGTTCCACAGCTTACTCATACTCCTCTTCATGCTGATAATACCAGTGCTATTCAGATTGCTGCTAATCCCATTTTTCATGAGCGCACCAAACATATTGAAGTGGATTGTCATTCCATTCGTGAATCCCTTGCTCGCCATGAAATTACTCTTCCACACATTTCCACTGAATACCAAACCGCTGATGTCTTTACCAAAGCTCTCTCTCGTCATCGCCATCAGTTCATGATTGACAAATTGATGCTTCTTGATCGCCCAACATCAATTTGAGGGGGGATGTTAGCATATATTATATATATGGCATAATTGAGACATTATATATTCTACTCTATTTAGACTAGCTATGTATAGAAGAATATATTGTAATTAGCATCTACTCTATTTAGACTAGCTATGTATAAAATATTATATTGTAATTAGCGTGTAATTGATAGGCGTTTATTTTGGTAAGCTATTTACCTTATATCTATATAAATGAAGGAACCCTCACAATGAGAGGTATTTAAAACCAAACTTTCTTGACATGGTTGATATTGAGCATCCTGCGAATAGTTGAAGACGGGTAATGGGCTTCTTAGGGTGCTTGGATTAAGCTTCCGCTAGCATGATGTATGTTGGACCGTGTTACGATATTTCCTTTGCTTGAACTAGAAGCTACCTGTGCAAATAAACATTACATTCATTGAAGCACATAAAAAAACCACGTGTTTCGCATGAAAAAAAAGTAAAAAAAAATTAATCAAGATGAGAAATGGTTCAGGCGATCGGGGTGATCGCCCAACAGATGCATTTTGCATTCTCGCATTCTGTTTCTACTTCTACAAAGCAGGCGATCGCCCAGAACAGTGGGCCCAGGCCATTTTTTGTGCATATCCATTTTTTTTACCTAATAACATACATTCTTCTTCGTGGAACCTATTTCCAATAGACCTTTTTTTCGAAGCTTTTTTGGAGCCCCCTTAGTCTTTGAGCATTTTGGATCCAACATGTGCACACTATAATCCTTGTCGACTAATTATCGTTCAGTGGCTGCTTGAACACGAGAATCAGAAATGAGGTTACTACCACATGATGATTTGTTATTTGAAATCTTCAAATTAATCATTTTCATTTCAAGCCACTCCGTAATCTCTCGAGAATGTTCTTCATCGTCAGGTACCACGTCAGCAACCTTGCGAAATGTCTCACACAATTCATCATATCGTAACTGAACTGGTGTGCTAATCCAACTATTGTAATTAATATTCATCCTAGTATATGTTCTACTCACGTCTTTCCTTCATCGCCTTAAGATATATCTTTCCGGTACCACTATGACATCATTCGTAATGAAAACTGTGATACAATGCTTGCAAAGTATCCCCCAAAATTCAAACAAGTGATAGCTATAGACAATTTAACATGACTATTTGTCAAACAAAATCGTACATTTTTTTTCTTCATCTCATTGTCGAAAATTATAGATTCCAATACCTCATACGAGATTCCCAGAGGTCTCACATCAACTGTTGTAATAAAACAATACACCATGCCAGAGAACTCTTCTTGAAATTTTTTGAATTTAGATATTGTGTACGCTTTCTAGAATTGTTTCTCCATTCCAAACTTTATTGCGCAAGGGATCATCTGAGAAAATGACTTGAAGTCCGCCTAGAACTCTTTCTCAACTTTACTCCTCATAGCCCGTTTATACTACTCAACAAATTGCTTCAATGTGGTTTTTGAATGGACGTAACCATCAAAAAAAGCATTCATGCTCTCACTCCGATGTGTCGTAGACATCCCTGCCCAAAAACTAGTCCTCAAATAACACAGCACCCAACGAGTACGTTCTCTACAAAGTCCTATTAACCAATCATGATCTTCAAGATCGTAGCTAGCAATCATATAATTCCAACACTGTTCAAAATCTTCGGGACTTTGCGATTCGTTAACCACATAGTGGATGAATGAAAGTATAGATCCCTTATGATTGTGTCTTCTAAATTTCTTGAGCAACTTCTTCAAAATATACCAAAAACACAATCCATGCCTAGTATCCGGAAAGACAATTGAAATTGTATTTTGCATCGTCCTGTCCTGATAAGTTATTATTCCAATACGAGATTTATCTTCCATGCACTCAAGCCATGTCCTAAACAGCCATGTGAATGTCTGCGTATCCTTATTGAAAATTAAACCACATCCAAGCAGTGTTGATTGTCTGTGATGGTTTACACTAACAAAAAGAGCAAACGACATGTCATACCTATTAGTTAAGTACGTGGTATCAAAGGTCACGGCATCGCCAAATTCTTTGTACGCTTCTCTACACCTATTATCGCCCAAAACACATTTCTCAATCGACACTCTTCGTCCAAATCTACACTAAAGATGTGTAGTTCTTGTAAAATTCAAATACTTCATCGAGCTTCTTAAACTTCATCCCCACCTCAGGTGCAATCTCATTTGGTTCTTCAACCCAATCATCATTTAAACCAGAGAAATTCTCTATTTCTATCTCATCATTTTTCAAGTATTCATCATCAACCACAAACATATTCATATTTACTATCGCGTCTTTGGAAAATATCGAAAATAATAACTTCTATAAGGTATGTAACACAAAAATAAATGTTTACAATTATAGAAAATACATAACTTCTATAAGGTATATAACATAAAAATATAGCAAAAAAATTACTTTTTCGAGACATTGTGGTGAACAACTTGGAAGGAAAATAAAGCTTCAAGTCAAGATGGAGACTATGGAAGAAAAATGTCACCAAGAGTCGTAGGAATGTTGCCGAAATGATGAACTCGGAGAAAATATGGAATAAAATGAAGAAGTGAACAAACTTTCACATTTGGGTGAAAATGTAGTTCGAGGCGGTAGAAAATATGGTTGGAATTTCATTTATTGCTATTTAATTTTTGAAATCAATAACTCGCGATATATCACAAAATATCACGAGATATTGTAGATATCATCTCGCGGTCATCTACGCGGTAAAGGCGGGTGTACATATAGCGAGATTGTTTATTTAATTAAGAAATACGCATAAAAAAAGAATAAAGTTATTATATTAATTTGCTGAATGCTGAATATAAAGCTATTACATAGCAAAAATATATAGTGCAGCCAAATTTATTAACAAAAAAGATTAGAGACTCTAGAAGTTTTTGTTTTTTTTATTTTTTATGAATAAAAATGAACAATCAACCAAAATAACTACAATCAATGTCTTTTAACCAGAGCAAACATATAATTTGAAAACAACATTAAAAATAAGGACATAGTTAAACTGCAAAAATAAATACATAATATGTAATTGGAGCAACTCCCATGCAAATGTGGATTGTAATAGAAAGTGTTTCACATCATCTCAAAATACTTATATGACAAGAAAAAAATAGATGATGTCTAGTACAATGTCCACATTTGGACGGTGTGCTAGATATCCTCTATTTATTTTTTTTTAAATTTATGTCCATCAAAATATGTATTAAGCTTTTTTTATTTAATTTTTTATAATTTATCTTTATCGGAATGTGTGCTAATCATTATTTATTTAATTTTTTTATAATTTATTTACATTCTCTCTCTTGTGTAATTGGACCATAATTTTTCCAATCCCCGACCCCATTTGAGATATTTTTCTTTCCATCTCTATTTTACTTGTCACATATATAACAATCCACATTGTTGCATTGGAAATGCTCTTAAATAACTCGGAGACAACAACTCGTGCATTGCTCTGGTAGTGTGCGATGGTTTTAGTCGGCCTTTGGGTGGTCGTGTTTTTCATAAGAGTCCGGTGCATTTGTTGCTACGTCAATATAACACTTCAATGTCCATTCGAATTCTTCTTTGCTGGTTATGCTTGTCTAAAAACCAATGTTCTAAAAAGCATAAAGCGTGGATGCTGAATTTCAAGCTCTTCGAGCCTAGTGGAGTCCTAAGCGAGAGCGAGATAAGGACAAAGTTAGGGCGAGATATGAGGCGTGGAGGCCGCGCTTCACGCCTAGAAGCGAGCATAGGTGTAGTTTATGTGGGCTTTTTAGAGCAGTGCTAAAAACGCAATGAATTAATTAGGCATATTTATTGGTTATAGTCTTTTAGATGAGTTATATTTTGTGGGCTGGACAATAATCATTTTTTTTCCTTTTGCACATTTAACTTGACAAAAAGAAATTTCCTTTTATTTTTTTTTAAAATTAGCAAAAATCTAAATAAATATATAACCCATTACATATATATGGTGCCCTATAATTAGGGACCGGTTGCACCTCGTGCACGATCTCCGAGATCCGCTTTGTCTAGCACATTTTGATACCTATGTCCACTCGTACATCATCGTCTTGAGAAAAATTTCCTCAATAATAATTCAATTATCAATTTGGCCTATTTCATCACTGTCATCAAAACTATTTTGTTATATAAATATAATATTTTTCAAAGCGATGAACAACTAGAACAATATTGTTTTTTTACTTTGTAATGAACTTTTTACAAGTCTTTTATGATACTAGTGATGCTTCTTGTATTCTTCTTACTCATTTCTATCACATTACAAATGCATTTTTCAGTATAAATAAGTGGAAATTACATCTACTACTTACCAATCTAAAAATAATTACGACTTTAACAACTTCACTAGTTTATTTTATAAATACTTCATTGTTAATATTACATTAATTAATTTAATAATGAATTAAAATCAATTTTAAAACTTTAATTACCAATTACCGCATGTAACCATCCTAGATTACCGCGCCCATTAAAGTGAAAACACCAAAACTGAAGAAACTTCTCATTTAAAAACTGGTGCAAAATATTTCAAAGTCTTAACAAATCTTCTTCCAAAATTCCTAAATCGTAGTGCATTTTTCAAAATTTTTCATCTTGTTTGAACTATGGAGACTCCAAATCGCAGAATTACAAGGTCGAAGTCAACGTCGCCTGGTGGAGAAACCATACCAGACGTAAGGTATTATGTATCATAAGTTTGCTATGTTGTTATTTGTTTAATTATTGTAGTGTAATCTTTATGTTGCAAAATTACATTTTTATGTGTATATTATAGATGGAAGTTAATGGCATCCAACTAGATGAAGAAGAGAGAAAGAGAAAGGCATCATACCTAGTTGGTTTATTGGTAGTGATAGACCTTCGCAAAGACTTAATGATGACAGTGATTTCGTAGACCCCCCTGTTACAAAATCAAAGAAGTTCAATGCACCTAGTTTATCAATTCCAGAAGTTCCTCAAAAAAGACTAAATCAGTCCCGAAAGAGATTAATAAATTTCGAAATATGTTTTCTGTAGTTTTCATCTATTGCTCATTATTGTCATTTACAGTTTTTAATGTCTTTCGAATAGTATCCTATAATTAATGTGGATTTATAAAATAGGAGGATCGCAAAGTCGGATTGAAGGAGTTAAAAAACCTCATGGTAGATATACGATCCTGACAGGACCGAATAATCTCCCAACAAATTGATCTGAAGTTCAATATTCGGACACTTCTTCAGGAGATGATGCAAAACTTGTTAACTTTATGGATGAGTTAAGGATAAAAGTACCTTCAAAATCAGATTTTCCAATGGAAGTCTATGACAGGTAACTAGTTGTTTTCAATGACCGTGATGAATTTTCAAGAAAGGTAACTGTATTGCAATATTCCATTAATTTAAAATCTTTTCCAACGTTATCATATTACTAGAATCATTTCATTTCCAATATATCACATGCTACATTTCATTTTCGATCGACTTTTGGTTACGGTGGTCCGGTCGATTCAAGGAGATATCACGACGTTGTTCACGCAGTTGATCAACATAGTCAAGTTAGGAAACAGATCAAAATGATAATGACAATATTTGTGACCCTCTTCAAGATTCATTTTACACTGAAGTGGTGATAAAACAAGTTAAAGAAATAATGAAGAGTGTAGAAGTGCAGGATAAATCCGAAACGATTCAGGTATATCCAGACAACAAAGTATCAGTTTGAGAGTAACAAAATTCATCACATGGACTTTTCAATGTATGTATACAGATTGAATGCAAAGATACTGATGATTTGCATGATGATACAACAACTGGAATACTGGTTAAACGTCAACAAAGACTAGGCATTTTAATCAAATCTCCATATGTTGCAAGATAGTAGAACACAGTGTCTTCAACATCAAGATTTGATGCAAGTGCATTCAAATATGGGTTGGTTCAACCTACTATCGAGGACGTAAGAGCATTTGACATATGGTTTCATGATGGTTATCAACCCAACAATGTGTAAGACATAATTATATTTATATATCATTATATCTACTAAATAAATCCATTCTAATGTCTGTTTATGTTTTGTAGGAAAATGAAGTTTTTGGTGACAAAAATGAACATTGATCCCGTTTTTGATTTTGGCCCTGTTGATGTTGAGGTTAGTGAGAAGACATGGTAGTATGAACTTCGAGACATTGATGAATCCCTATGGTATTGTATTTTTCAAACATATTTTTTTGTTACATGCTCTTACAGATTATCTCTAAGATTGCATGTTACAGAATGACCCATGATTGATACAGTTGTTACAAATTACATTGTGTATAATTGACTGATACACATGTTACAAATGTTATTTTGTATCACTGACTTTGTTAACTGATTATGTTACATACTATATTATGTTATTTTATACCGAATATGTTACATGAGTTGATGTTCTTTATGACTGATGTTACATATGCCACAAATGATGAAATAATAAGTTTTATTTGGTTAAATCTTGGATTATGTGTTACTAGTTTATACGACACTGGTGTTACAACATTTTTATTTAGTATATGGGTTTTTTTAAAGATGTTGCAAATGGATATTGATGTATATGCCAATCTGTAACATTGATGTTACAGATGTAACAAATCAGATTGATGTCAAATATTTACTAATATTACATATCATTACACACCTGGTTCCACAGTACATAGATGTCTGTTTTTACTACTTGAGGTAGATGGTCACCTATAGCCCCGAAATAACATTCAAGACAACCACTACGGACACATTTTTTAGCAGCATGATCAGGGGTATATTTTCATCTTTCAAGGATGACGTCAATGCCATTGCCATGAATGTGTCAATGCTTGATTATCCACTTGGCGAATATTTGTATTAGAAGCGGACCATGGGCAAATGTCGATCATGTATTGATGCCTATTATGATGGGTGAACATAAACATTGGATACTTGGAGACTTGGACATAAAAGCAAGATCATTAAATATTTTGAACTCATGTTGGTCGATTATAAGAGATGTAGAAGTTATGATTGATGTGCAACCATTTTCGTGTATCATCCATCACTTGTTGGTAAGGATTGACGTATGGCAACCATCAATTGTCAATAGAGTGGAGCAGATCGAATCTCTACACATTAATCTTGTACACAACACACCTCAACAAGATAATGGGTTAGTATCTACATTATTGTCTATTATCTTTTTGTATTACAACCTCTATCAACTTTTAACAACGTATATGATGCCGAACATATTATTTTTACTAGGACCGATTGCGGTGTTTTTATCATCAACTATGCAGAACACATACTGAATCGGAATGTACAAGAAATGCCAAATCTATTTGAAGCTACAATTGAAAGAACCCATTTGGTAGCATTGTTATTCAAACATGGGATGGAAAAGCATATTGAGGGATATGAAACAAATCTCGATTTCACGTCGAGGAGAGAAAGAAAAGTAAGGAAGGCTGCTAAGAAAAAGAATGCAAAGTAGGAGTAGAACAACCATTGACTTTAACAATTCTATGTTTGTTAGTTTACGTCATGTCATGACAATCTTAACACAATTAGGCAAAGAGAAATCTGTATGAAACCTTTTTTTTTCTTACATAATATGTATCTATAAATTATTAGAGTACACTGTCTATATTAATAGGAACTTGTTGAAGTTTAGAGTTGATTTTGCTGTTGTAACAGTTGTAACAAATTCTGTTTAGTATCAATGTCTGATATTGTTGTTACAAATGATATTGTGTATACATGTTTGATACAGATGTTAAGAATGATATTGTGTATCGATGTCTGATACATATGTTACAGTTGATAATTTGTAGCACTGAATATGTTATGTTATTATATCATCACATGTTACGTATGTTACAAATGATTAAACCATGAGTTATATTTGGAATTGTATTACATATCTATATTATTTTGATGTTATACAGTATCAATTTATTTTTAGAGTCCAATATGTATCTAAATACGAACTTGTTGAAGTTTAGAGTTGGTTTTGTAGTTGTAATGACTTTCTTTTTAATATCATGGTACGATACGGATGTTACAAACGATATTTTGTATTCATCGAATATGTTACGAGATGATATCATGTTATTTTACCCGGCAAATGTTACATGAATTGATATTCTTTATCACCGATGTTACATATGTTACAACCGATATTATCACGAGTTTTATTCTCAGATCACCGATATTATATATTATAACGATTTTGCACTATTTTAAAAGAATTATATCAAACATCAATTATGTAAATGTAACAAAACAACAACACTTTATTTATGTTGTTGTAACAATGTATCAATTCTATGAAGAAGAAAATTACAGAACACTTTATCAATTATCATTATGCTTGTTGATCGATCATAATGGATGTTTACACGTTCTCTTGTTGTGCACGTATTGCCCACATCTTCTACACTTTATAACACTATTTCGTTCACAAACTGATCAAAACCTTCTCTCCTTAGGCCTTCCTGCTTTCCTTAATAGATTTGGAGCTAATACAATCATCGAATCTGTATTCCTAGCCATCGCCTAACCATCACTTTTACCAAGGGGTATAACGCTACCTTTGTAGACTGCTATGTAAGCCTCCCAGGTGTGGTACCAAAAATAATATTTGTATGTTTCTATATCATTCCCACCAATAACGAATAATGCACATTGACACGGGATATCGTCAACTTAAACCTGTTATATGTGCATTTTTCAATGTCAACCATATTTTGTGTATTCTCGTCTGTAACTTGAAATAGGACATCGCTTAAACCCGAAACCTGTATTAAAAATACAAAATATATAAATTTGTAATACTTATGCAATCCAATTTCACCAAACCATTACAATCATTTAAATCATGTAGTTACCTTCAATTTTAGGACGTTTACTCGTATTTTTTTTCGCTACAAATTCTCATTATTTGTTGAAAGCCGTGTAAATGTAGAATGTGCCCTATTCCTATTCTTGTAAAACCATTCTTGCAATATGTTCCTCAAGCTTTCCAACATAGTCACAATTGGATAATTCTTTATTGATTTTATCACAGCGTTTACTGACTCCACAATATTCGATGTCATGGTAGTGTACCTGTTAGTTGGCATATGAGCTCTCGACCACCTACAATAGCCAACCTTATCATTCTGCAAAATATATTGTAACATACACATCAATTCATGAAAAAATAGACAAATGATATTGGTCGAATGAAGAATAAAAGATGACTTACGGATAGAATTCGGATGCCCTCATGTATATTGTCCAATACATTCATATGGTACTCAAATTCAGTATGTGTATAAGGCGTAGTAGTTGTATTAAACGGCTTTGTAATGTGTTTCGCAACCTTCCCAAACCTCATCTTTAAATTTTTTAACAAATAGTACGCACAAAAATCTTGTGTTGTGTTTAGATATACTCGTTCGACTGCCTTTTATATGTTTCCATGCCTGTCAGAGATGATACACATCTCCTCATTCTCTCCATAAGCTTCCTTGAACCTTGATAAGAACCATTCTCACGAATTGTCATTCTCGCCGTCACCAATACCAAAAGCGAGAGCAAATATGTTGTAGTCTGCATCATGTGTGCAAGTGGTAAACAATGTACCACAGTAACGTCCTGTCAAGAATGTTCTATCTATTACAACCACATGTTTGCAATTTCTTCATCCTAGCAACGAAGCTCCCATCGCCACTTGTCTCAACACGCGTAAATGTACCTGTATTCTTCTCCCTCAACCTGTGCAAATAAGATAGGATGTGACTGTATGATTCTTATAGATCTAATAATATCTTTCCCAATGCATACTCGCGTGCCCTCCAAACCTTTCCATAACTCAATGTTACACTGTATATTTTTAACGCGTCATTTATTATATCTCTTGGAGTGTATATAGTTTTAATATCCATGTACTTGTGTTTTATGCAATCTCCAAATAGTAAAGTCGTTGCCTGTCTATGATCCCCCATAATTATATCCATCGAACAAGTATATCCGTATCTGATGTACATTATCGTAAACATCTCTGTGTCACCCATTTTAGAAGCTCTAAATCGCCACATGTAGTTATCATCTTTGTACTTGAGAACATATTCTTTTTTGTCAGATCTATACACAATGTACTGATAATTGTTTTGAATGACATATAACCAAAGTTTTGTCTTGAGAACTTTTTTATCCCTAAAAATCATATCGGTATCAATTCCGTTAAAGTCTAGATGTTCACTTACACAATTGTCAACGTCAAATTCATCTTTTGTCACATTTGGGATGGTTTGGTAAACACTACAAGCAAATGTATCACCGATGATACTACTATTAGAAATATGTACCAAATCAATTTTATCTCTAGTAATATTGCACGAATTTTTCAAACTTTCAACTAAGATAATATTCTCCAATGGATTTGTAACGATAACTTGAAGACTTTTTAACCGCAAATAGAACAATACCGCATTATCATTCGTTATTTTTATCCGAGCCAATCCACCACCCACATCATAATGTACTGCTATTACGATTTTATTTCGATCATAATTGAATACGTACATTATCATGTTGATCTGAACGTAGCTACAGTCATGTGGTACTAAAATCCCTACTATTTTGCCATTGTTGTCAAGGAGAATGTTTATAGTATCCATTCATGCAAATAAACAATAAATGCAAATGTAACATACGTTGAAATAATTCATGGGCAACATCAACCCGCTCGAGTAATGATATGTAACATTTAACAATATTACCAAAAAAAGATATTGAAATGTAACATCTATTGCAACAAACGTAAATCCACATTATCAAACATAACTAAAAAGAGTACATGTTACAAATCCAATGTAACATAATGTCAAATGTTACTTACATTACAGATTGTGATAAAAAAAATAAAAAATTGAGCAGCAACATCATATGATACTAATGTTGTATTACATTGGAATAACTAATCAATGCAATTTTTTACAAAATAATAACATAAAATAATATGTTACAAACATGCAAATGTAACATATGTAAATGTAACACATGCAAACGTAACATCCGCGATTATAACATACGCAAATGTTCTAAATGTAATAAATATTTGTGCAAACCAGAAACTTTTAAATTTTACAAGATCATCAAGAAATGTAATGTAACATACGCAAATGTTCTCACTGTAACATAAACATAAAAAATCATGAATCACGGAAATTTTTTGTAATATATTTATTCAAATCCAAAATTTTTGGACCGCTACATATAAGCGCATTTATTCTAAAACATATTACATATATTTGGATTGATTAGTTGAGAGAAATTTTCACACATAAATTGATAAACAAATTACAATAATTCACCTTATGTAATTATTTCGATAAAATCTTCACGGATTGATGTTTTTCACCGAATGACCTTCTTCACGGAATGATGTTTGCCCGATTTTTTGAAATTGTTTATTTTCTATTTTGGCCAAGTATCAATTAGATATCTATTTTAAGGTAAATAACGAAAAATCCCCCTTTTCCAGGTATTCAGTTAGTAATTAATTTATGAAATTATAATAAATATTTTTAAAAACCAGTATTTTTGGAATATTTGTAATAGAAATGACTTTTTTTGAAATTATTTTCAAAAAATAGCTCATTTATGAAAAAAAATCTCCAGGCACTTAATTTACACAAATAAGCCAATAAGATAAAAGATAACACTGCATATTCTAACTAAATTGTGAAAATAATTAAGAGTCTCCCATAAACATTATTTTAGGTAACTGGCTCCCAAAAAAAATCCATTGGGCTAAAATTACCAAATTATCTCCCGTCGGGTGATATTTTACCCAATAATAATCGTGCAATGTAATTTTTATTTTTATTTTGATTTGGTTTCACAATCTTAATACTTTAGTCGCTACAATAGTGGCTTTTTCTTTGAATTTCCTTTTCTTTGAAATATTAGCACTTCGTATTTAAATTTCGTGATTAAATATTTATATTAGCATAATTGTTCAAATCAGTTGTTCGGAATCAATATTGAAAAAATTGTTAGCTTAAAAGAATCGATTTCTCAAAAGTATGAAATGATACTACACTTTGTTTAATAAATTGTATTTGTAAACGATTTAATTGTGGTAGCATCATGTTATATTACATCATGTGTTACATTATCGTTATATCATCTACAACATTTGTGATAATTATATGTAGCATCATCTGTTACAATTCTTTTTAAGATTTGTGACATTTTAATTGTGATATCACTGTCAGCTGCATTATATCATGTGTTACATCTTTATCACGTTTATGACTTGAATTACTTTGTAAAATTAGCATGATGCATTATCTTTGTTTTATAGATGTGTTGGAGTTGGTAATTTTAATTTGTTTATGATAAATCATTTTTGCTTCAAAAGGTTTACATGTAATTATAGAATTAATGTAAATATTTAAATGACATTATTATTTTATGTATAGTATTACACATTGAGAGAGGATGCTAATTGTGTGAGATTTTGTCGAAGTCGGATATGACATGTTACATTTGTTGCATTTAAATTAAAATATGGACATTTGTTCAATCTTTTCTTACTATGTCTCTTAATCTCACGGATTCTCGAAACTCTACTCCTCATATCTTCATCTACAAGAAAATAGCTCAAATATTTGACAAAATCAAATTTTCGAGTTTATGTTGTTTGAATTATTTTGTGTCATTAACAACAACTATACACATGATTTTGTATGTCAAAAAAATACCCACGGGCCCTACCCATCCCAACACCGCCACCGTTACAACTACCGCCACCATTACCGTATGCAACTACCGCAACAACAAAATAAACTACTTCCTGAAACCCTATTCATGCATCAAGCCTATGGGTTCAAAATCTTGATACTCAATGTGTACACAATTCTACATCATTGCATAATATTTTTAGGAGATGATGACGCTAAATTACCTTTGGAAAATTTTCAAGCAGTTTTAGTATTTATAATTTTTTTTTCTATTGTATCCTAGTCAATCAAAAAATTGTTAAAGAAGCTAATCTTGTGCACATCTTCCATATTGAGATATACAAGCTTTATAATTATATTCCTTGATTATAGCTTGTACTCCGTGCTATCAATGGCTTAATTGTAGGATAGTTACCTTGTAATTAGAATTTACATTTTGTATATATACATTGAGCCATGTATCATTGAAGAATCATTCGACCAAATCTGTGTTCTTTCATGGTATCAAAACTAGATTGAAAATCCTAAATCCATAGCTGCCACACTTTACCTTCTCGTGTAGCATTTTTTTTTTTCATTTGACCATTATGGTGGATGGAACGATTTTCTCTTCCTCTGACGCTTCCAAATCTGATATTTCCAATTCCTTTTTCACCCATCATTCGGATCATCCATGTTTGGTTTTGATTTCCAAACCTTTGAATGGAAACAACTATTCAGCTTGGCGCAGACCTTGAATGCCAAGAACAAGTGAGGCTTTGTCAATGGCACTATAAAAGCACCTTCAGCAGAGACCAATCCTGATGATTTTGCAATTCGGTCACAATGCAATGACATGGTCCATTCATGGATCATTAACACTCTTAGCCCGAAAATTTCAAACATTGTGATCTACTACACTACAGCTCATGAAGTTTGGGAAGACCTTTGTGAGCGATTCTCTCAAAGCAACGCATTTTGAAATTCAACTAGAAATTGCTTATCACCAACAAGAACAGCTCTCTGTCTCTGCCTATTACACCAAACTGAAGAGTTTGTAAGATGAATTGGCCTCTTATACTGATGCCTTTTCTTGTTCATGTGGCTCACAACAAGATCGACACAAATTGATACAGTTCCTAATGGGGCTAAATAAATCTTATAGTGCTACTCGTGGGACGATACTCTTGATGAATTCTCTTCCTTTTGTCCGTCAAGCTTATTTTTCTATTTGTCAAGAAGAAAACAAAGGCTTCTCGGTGCTACACACGCAACCACAGATTCCAATACTGTCACCGCTATGGCCGTAGAAGTAACAGATCCAATCGATCTCATTGGAGCGGGAAGAACCGAGCAATCGACCTTCCTTATAACAGTTCACAAGATGGGCGACGTATTGATCAAGATAGGCGCCATTTAGGCTCCTTCAAAGGGCAACCTCAATGCACTCACTGTAGAGACATGGGGCATTTTGTTGAAAAGTGCTATCAATTATTGGATATCCACCGGGTCATCCAAATGGGAGATCGAACTCAAACTCAAACCGCTTTAAAAATGATTTTTCTGCAGCTAATCAAGTATCTGGGGGATTGACTAAAAATGAAGGAAAATCTTTAGTATCAGGAATTTTAGAAGCACAACTTCAACACTTCTAAGTGACAAAGATGGAGGTGCTAGTTCTCAAGCTAATACAGCAGTGACCAAACTAGGTTTGTTTAAAATCTCCTCCGTAGAATTGGATCATTTGGCAATGACGTGATGCACTCATATTTCTCCATCTCCAAAATTATTCTTACATGGTGATAAAAATTATTCATTACCTCCATTACTGTTACCTAGTGGAGAAAAGGTCAATATTGTAGCAAAATGATCACTGCCTCTGAACTCTACATATTATTTGTATGATGTATTATGTGTGCCTACGGTCAAGATTGATTTAATGTCTGTTAGTCGCCTGACCAGAGACTTGAATTGTTCGGTGATATTTTTCCCTTATTGGTGTGTATTGCGGGATCGATTACGAGGAAGATGATTGATTTGGGTAAGCAGTGTGATGGGCTATACTACTTGGTGGCATTAGCGACGAAGAAAACATTGACCAACCTGCCTACATTCTCAAACAACCAACCAGCTTGCAACCTCACCACCTCATCTACCGATCTTTGGCATTTTCGTTTGGCCATGTTTCTCTTCCTTGATTAAGTTTCATTGCCAAGAATTTTTTGAATATCTCAGTTAATCCTAGGCCTGGGCATTTTATCTGGAATCAAAGTTCCCAAATCGGAACTAGATCGAAACCGACGGATCTGATCTGGTTCTTATCACTAAATATCTGGATCCGGTTCTAAAGAATTAAGAACCAGTGGTTCTAGACCGGTTCTGGATACTCAGTTCAGAACCGAAAATTTAAATTTTTTTTTACTTTTCATATGTTTTTTTTACCAAATTAACTCCATTACACATTACTCCCAAAGCCCAAATGAAAAACTCATTAATCTACCCATGTTCCATTAGATGTATTTACGGTAATAGTAGATCTTATGAATTAGGGATAATTGCATATTTGGTCTCCAAATTTTTAAAAACGTATGAGATATGCCCATAACCTTAAAAATAGCACCAGATATTCTCAACGTTTGAAAAACTTGGCATGATAGGTCTTTTATAACGAAATTGCCCTTCATTTTAAATAAACAAGAAAAAAGAAAAATGTTACCACCCGATTATGATAAGGCCTCCACGTCAGCAAAAGCCCAACGAGATTCCCATGTATAGGCCCAGTAAGGGCCTCGTAAATTCTTAAAGGGGCTTCGGAGGCCCACCAAACACCTTAGCCTTCTGCGGTTAGGTTGTCGCGAAGCCCATTAAGGGCCTCGGCATTCCATGCCGAACCATAGGGCCTCATGAGGCTCCATATCAACACGGACCGCAGATAACACGATATTCGGAAAGACCGGAGATAATCAAAGACAGTTTGCATTGGTTTGGCGCACGGATCCTCACACGGAAACAGAATCATAATCTCCTAAAATCATGCAACGTGATAAACTCAAATAAAGTAGAGTCAATCTTGGAGATTGCTTTAACAAGGAAGGATCCTTATCCCATAAGAAAGGAGGATCTGATCGAATAACTGATTGATTGGTTACCTAAATCAGTGAGGACTCTTGCGCTATAAATACAACGTCTCCGGTTTTTTCAAGGTACACTCTTTTTGCACTTAAATCCCACCCTAAACTCGCTTTCAAATCCCCGCTGCTTGTCTCTCACACACCTAATTACTTTCGCCCTCCGTGTATTGCTCTAATACCGGCGGATTGACTTGATCATCGAGTACCAACGATTGTCGGACCTTTTTTTCTGGAGATCTTGGTGCCTAACGATTGTCCGAGTGTGCGGGTAACATCTGAGTTGGCAAGGAAGTGACTGGAGATCTGTTGGCACGTGGACGTTGCGAGGTTCCGACGTCAACAAAAACATGATTGAAACTAACAAAATGTATCTCCAAAAAAATAAAAAATACGAAATGTACCCAAAAAACAGTAACAAATAGGTCATATTCTCCAAAAAGTCCTAAAATTTTATTTGTACCCCTTTTTTTTCAACATTGCATAATTAGAGCCTCCTCATGGCAATCACAAAACAACCTTTCGTTGATATCAAAACCAGTGTGAACAATTGCCTTAATAAATTATCGGATAGAGACACTCTCTCCATGGCCACCAAAGAATTGGAATCCATAGCTAGAACTCTTTGGCTATTTCTTAAACTGCTTTTCCGCCCCCGACTCGTCGGAGAAGTCGCCAGTCCTCTGCCAGTACATTCGCCTTCTGGGAATCCTTTATGCTACCCACGGTGACACTTTTTCTCCTCACCTTTCCAGGATGCTCTCCTCTATCCTCCACCAGAGAAGATGACCTCTTTGTTAGGTGTACAAATAAAATCCAACTCTCATTGTGATCTGCCGCACAATCGAGGATCGGACGGTGAGGATGTGTTGTCACAATACTCATCGTGTGATGGTGAATCGGAATTTGAGCGATACTGTAGTGCCAACTCACCAATGGAAACATCTCGTCTCTGTGGTAGCTTGTTTCAAGATTCGATTTTGGGTAATTGAAAAGCTTCAAACTTGGGGATGATGTTAGTAGTTTCAAGAACTTTGGGGCCCAAAAGGGCATTATCTTGTTTTCGTGAATTCGAGAGCCCAAGTGGTTCTAAAGAAGAAATGAATTTTCTTCCGATGAGAAAATAAATGGTTTTGTTGAATTTGGGTGGAAGCGCTTAGGGTTTTGCGACAAGTGATGTTGATTTGATGAGGATGCTTGATTAGATGGTAATTGGGAAAATGATGGTGTAAATGAGAATTCAAATGTGGGAAATAGTGAGGAAATACTAGAGTTTTGGATGATTTTGAGGGATTGAAGGTGGTACAGTGTCATAGGGATGTTGAGGAGGGAAATGATGAAGGAGAAGATGTTTCTCTCATTTTTTTGAAGTTTGATAAAAAAAAAAAAAAAGAGGGCTATTTTGTTACTTTTTATTTTTTTGGGGTAAATTTGGTTATTTTTCAATCATTTTTTTCTTTTTTCTTGCTTTTTATTTTTTATTTATTAAAGGGAATGGCAATTTCGTCATAAAGTACCTACCATGCCAAGTTTTTCAAACGTTGGAGATGTCTCGATGCTATTTTTTAAAGTTATGGGCATATCCCCAATGTTTTTGAAAAGGTGAGGACTAAATATGCAATTATCCCTATTAATTATTATCAAGGAGTATGATTACTATTTGAGAACTTTGGTACCTATAGGCTAAAGTATGATTTAGAATTTTTTTCTTAATTTGTACATTTAGCTTGAAATGACAATAGTTAAAATAAAAATAAAAAAATTCGGGTAGAACTGGAATCGGTGGTTCTGGATCCAGTTCGGTTCCGGTTGAAAGTTGATGGTTTCAGTTCTTTTTACAATATACTCGAACATAAACGGGTGGTTCCGGTTCTTCTACTATCCGAACCGAACCACTCGACATCCACCCCTAGTTAATCCTAATAATGCTTGCCATTTATGTCCTTTGGCAAAGCAAAGTCGTCTACCTTTTGGTACTAGTGTAATTTCGTCTGAAAGACTATTTGATCTTATTCATTGTGATATTTGGGGTCGTTATAAACATTCTTCTCTTTCTGGTGTTCATTACTTTCTTACTATCATTGATGATTATACACGCTTCACTTGGATATTTTTGATGAGACACATACATCAAACGCAATCACTTTTGGGGCACTTTTTAGTTATGTATCGACTCAATTCACGCCTCGCATTAAAACTTTTCGAATTGACAATGGTGGAGAATTTCTTTCACTCCAATCTTTTTTAAGGACAATGGTGTTGTTTTTCGCATTCTTGTGTTTACACGTCCCAGCGAGAATGAGGTCGTGGAACATGAAACATCGTTACATTTTGCAAGTAGCACGAGCCTTGAAATTCCATGCTCAACTCCCTACCCAATTTGGGGGAGAGTGCGTCTTTCTGCGGTCCATATCATCAATCGTCTACCAACTCATCTTCTTTCTTTCCAAACACCTTTTGAACGTCTTTATCATAAACTTCCTTTTTTTTCCAACCTTCGGACCATTGGTTGCTTAGCTTATGCTAGATCATCGTGTTACTCATAAATTCTCTCCTCGTGCTATCAAATGTGTTTTCCTTGGTTATCCTATTGGTCAAAAGGCTTACAGATTGTTTGACATATCTACTAGAATGGTTTTCACCGCAGAGATGTTGTATTTCAAGAAACCATCTTTCCTTATGCTTCTATCGAGTCTAGTAATCTTGTCTCTCCTTTGGCCCATACCTCGTGCCAATTTCCTTTCCCAATACACAATCCAATTCCTTCTTCCACCTCTCTCAAATCTATAGAAAATGGTGACTCTATAGACGCCTCACTCGAATCACAAGCACCCATCGCACTTCCTTCTTTTGCCACACCATCCCTACAACCCGAACCACCGGTGCCTCACCCGAGCCACCAACGCTCTCATCCAAGCCTCTTTATCGCTAAGCTACTCCATCGCTCCACCGATAAAGTTTTGAGATTATGTATGCTCTCGTGTCACGCTCTCTTCTTTCGATCGGTCATCTTTCTTGTTTTTCGCTCCAAATAAAGACACTTGCTATCCCTTGTTCAATTATGTCTCCTATCACTAATACAAACCTACACACCGATCCTTCATTGCTTAAGTCAGTCGAGCCATAGAACTACGCTCTTATTTGGAAGTTGTCGCTCACCCTGAATGGCAGAAGGCGATGCAATCAGAATTACAGGCCCTCCAAGACAGTGGCTCCTAGACTCTCACGTCTCTTCCAGCCGGCAAGACACCAATTGACTGTCGTTGGATTTATAAGATTAAACGTCGGTCTGATAGCTCCATCGAGGGGTACAAAGCTCGATTAGTAGCCAAGGAGTTTACGCAATTGGAAGGTGTTGATTATCAAGATACATTTTCTCCCACTGCAAAGATTATCTCTGTTTGTTGTTTACTTGCCTTGGCCGCTGCTCATAGATGGTCGCTTCACTAATTGGATGTTAATTAAATTTCTTCACGGAGATCTCCACGAAGAAATATATATTCGGAGACAAGGCGAGGAAAAATTGGTTTGTCGACTTCATACGTCATTGTGTGGTTTGAAATAGACATATCGTCAGTAGTTCGCAAAATTCTTAGAGGCTATTCGGTTCGCTAGTTATATACAATCCAGAGCTGATTACTCTACCTTCACCAGAAACAAGGCAAGTCCTTTCTTCGCTCTCTTGATGATATTTTAATTACCGAAAATGATTCTCGTAAGTATTGTTGTAATCAAGAAAATTCTTCGTAGTCATTTTCATCTTAAAGATCTTGGGGACTTGAAATATTTCCTTGGTATTGAGATTTCGCTTCTAGATATGGGATTTTTATTTCTCAACGTAAATATGCATTAGAAATCATTAATGATGCATGGTTGATGGGGCCCGCTCCTGTTGACACCTCTATGGAGCGAGGATTAAAATTGTCTGATCGGAGTGACTTGCTCAAAGATCTAGGTCGTTATAGAAAGCTGGTCGGGAAATTGATATACCTTACTGTTTCAAGACCAGACATCACATATTCTGTACATGTATTGAGCAAGTTCATGCATCAGCCTTGAAAACTTCATATGGAAGCAGCTCTCCATATTGTACGTTATCTAAAAAATGCACCTGGCCAAGGTTTGTTTTTCTCTTCAAAGAGTGATTTTAGATTGCGAGCCTACTGCGATTTAGATTGGGCAGGCTGTCCAACTACTTGAAGATCTACCACAGGTTATTATGTTTTCCTCGGTCTTTCGCTGGTTTCATGGAGATCGAAACGACAGAAGACAGTCTCGCTTTCTTCAGCTGAAGCAGAGTATCGTGCAATGACATGTGCTTGTTGTGAGTTAACATGGCTTTGACACCTTCTCAGAGATTTAGGAGTGTTACATTAGAACCTGCTTTGTTGTATTGTGATAATAAAGCAACACTGCACATTGCAGCAAATCTTGTTTTTCATGAGCGAACTCGAAATATTGAGATGGACTGCTACTCTATCAGAGATAAATAATGACATCTAGTGGCACGTGTACAAGATACAAATGAACAACATCAAATTAATTTCAATTTAACAATCTAACACCATTACTTATCATACTAATTAAATAGTTAATTTTCTTTTTGTAAATCATTTAACTTACCTAGTGTCTAAAAAAATAATCGCTTAATGCCGAAATACGCAAGCCATGTCAAGCTAAATGTGCTTGGTCGCCGCTCAAAATTGAGATTTAAATAATAAAATAATAATCACAACTAATTTTTTTGTCCTTTCTAGAAGAAAAAGAGTTGGCATAAGAGAATTTGGTCGGGCATGACCCTACGAAAAAAAAAATTGGTTGTGCCATATAGAGGTGTCAAGACGGACGGGTGGTCGACCAAACTTGCATCGGCAAGATTAGGCGGATGATTAATCGAACCACCGACTGGGCAGTTCAAATCAAGCGGGCCAATAGTTTTAATATTAAAAAATAAAATTATTTTTGTGCTTTAACTATAGTGATGCATTTAGTTGTTATTTTTGCATTCTATTTAAATTGTAAAGTTAGAAATAATTCAATGTAAAATAAGATATAAATTGCATGTAAATATTTTTTGTTATAAATAACAAATGTGAATTTATCATTGTTATTTATTTTTTATTTAATAATTTAACACACTTTTTGCTATAAATGTAAACTTTTTTTTGAAGTAAAATAAGTTCATAAATTTTTTTAGTAATTTAAAAAAAAAATTATTTTTTTATTCATATGGGTCGAACTGTGGCCCACATGGGCTCAACCCGGATGGGCCGACGAGTGTGCTGGGTTAGTGTTCAATTTTCATTGGTTGAGTTGACTCGTCCCGCAACCCGTCGCGGTACGGACTTTTTCTAATGTGGGCTTTTACTAGGCTTTATTAGAAGCGGGCGGGACCCTTGATTGACACCTCTAATGCTGTACTTTACAAAACTGTCAAAATCGACTAATAAAATTTAGGATAAATTCAGGGCTACCAATTGTTTTGGCACTGATGGGCTCTAAAATCATATACTCAAAACTTAATTCAATTAAAGTCATATTTTAGAGCTAAAGGACCAACATACCCTTAATTGTAAAAAATGCTAATTGTGATACTGTTTTGTTGTGATACAGTTTTTTGTGATACTGTTTTGTTGTGATACTGTTTTGTTTTGCAGATACAAAAGTGTTTTGAACCTTATCTTATTTGGTTAGAAAACATTTTCTTTTCACACTTATGTTGGAAAAAAAACAAAGATATTAACTCTTTTTTGTGGTTACTACTTGAGTGATGATATGATTTGGTTAATAGTTTTATACGAGTTCATTTTCGACAACAAAAATATAAAGATGAGTATACATTGCTTTATTTTTCTCTATGTAGAGAGAACAAAAAATTTATGAGAGGCGCACGCTATGCAAGTTGTAATACTCATCTTGGAATTGGTGAGGTGATAGGCGCTTTTTACGGCCTTTCTTTTAAGACAAGACTCTACCCACTTCTTTTTTTCGTTTAGATCAGGAGAAGATGAAGATAAATGATGGGTTATCTGCATGATGACATGTGGATCACATTTTCTTGTTTTGCAGAACAAAGTAGACGTGATGATCTTGAATCCCTTAGTTATATTCTTTTGTATTTTTTGAGAGCAAGGTGCGTCAATTCTTTCCACTTTTTTTATGTTATATTCTATTTAGATTTTAGCAAAATGTTGATATACAATGGTTTTTTTAACCAACTACTAATCTGCATATATTGTGATACTATTTTGTTGTGATATCTTGTTTTTTGTGATATTGTTAAACCTATGATTCTTGTAGTGAACCTTTATGATTCTTGTAGTGATAATGAAGAACTGGGATCTGATTAATCAAGTACTAGGAGTGTTAATGAAAAAGGATCAATTTCAAAGGATGTTCAACAAGAGAAAGATGAATGATGGCTTCAATATAAATACATTTATCCGTGATACTGTTTTAGAGGATGTGTGATACTGTTTTGACAAAAAAATTAAAGATTGACATTTTAAGCTAAAGAGATGACTTCAAACGGGTAAAATTCGTCATACGCAGTAGCAAAGCTACTGATCTTGACCGTCTCGTCGAGACTATTTCGAAAACATATTATAATAAAAATTCTAAACACGTGTACAAATTCTATGTTCATTTCTATTGTGATATTATTTTACATAAAACAGTATCAAACAACATACATGACTATGGTATCATGCTTTTATCTTTGATACTGTTTAATTAGTCATGTGTGTTGTTGTGTTGTTTGATCTTCAGATTATGCAAAACAATATAATGGATTAGAACATGGATTAAAACAAGATCAAAATTACTAATGCACATTACGTAAACAAAATAGTATCATGGATTAAAACAATATTATAGACAAAACCAAGACATTCAAACAGTATCACATGTTCAAACCTTGCCATAATTAAACAGTATCAAAGATAAAATCACGGTATCATAAATAAAACTCATTCTACATAGATTCAAACAGTATCATAGATTAAAATAGTATCAAACACGTATGCGAATTCTATGCCCATTTTTGTTGTGATACTGTTTTATCCATGATACTGTTTTAGTATGACAAACTAAAGATTTCTGTTTTAAGCTAGAGAGATGACTTCAAACAGCTAAAATTCATCATTAGCAGTGGCAAAAGCCACTGGTCTTGACCGGTTCGTCGAGACGATTCTGAAAATATATTATAATTGAAATTCTGAGCACGTATGCAAATTCTATATAATTTCAATTATGATACTTTTTGTGATACTGTTTTATTATAATAAAGTATCAAACAACATACATGACTAACAACACAACGAAATAATCTAAGGGCTACCAACATTCATCCTTACAGAAATTCAAGCTACTATTAACAGCAACAAATCATGGCCACAACAAATATACTTCCTAAACATTAACTTATACGCTCATCCTATATTTTTTTGTTCTCACATTTTGTTCAAATGGCAACGTCAAGAGCATTTTTTAAGAGAGACAAAACATCTTCCGAGGAAGAGAACTAACTACACTATCCGGACAAGGATGAAGGACTACCAAGATTCAAATAATTAACAGCTTGGAATAGCTAGTAGCGGATGAATATTTCTAAAAGCTTCCTCGAATTCACAACCTGCTCACAGCGGACTCCATTCTCGTGGTACCATTGCTCCACCTCCACCTCCACCTCCGCCTCCGCCTCCGCCTCCGCCTCCGCCTCCACCCGGGAATTGAAGTTACCACCGATCCACCTCTCAAAATTGAAGTTACCCATTCTCGTGGTATCATTGATCTACCCTCCATTCTCGTGGTACCACTATACACGATCATTTGGAATTAAAGTTATAATTTTCGATTACAAGCTCTGCAGAAGAGGTTTATGGAGATAGAAAAAGGCACCGATGAAAAAATACGGATCAAAGGGGTATTTTGGAATTAATTTAAAATAGTGATGTAAAGTATGACTTAATCACAATTTTAAAAAAAGTTTTGACATAATTTGAAACAAGTCATGTGGAGATGACTTATTGATAATTTTCTCTAAAATTTACTTCAAACTCCTTACCAATCACAGTTTCACATTATTAAAAACACATCGACGGAAAGACTAAAAAAAAAAAAATTACAATCTTGCCAAGCAAAAACAGACTTTGTACCATCATTCTTCTTCTTTATCATCACTATTAACATAGAACAAAGATAAGTTCTTAATTTTTACCAAAGGAGCATAATACATGGAAATTAAAAATACCCAATTTCCTCTCTTGATGACTCTTCATTTCATATTGCAACAAAATAGTAAATAATATTTTTAACCCAGAACAAATACAGTTCTTCTCTCTCATAACACCCCCTGTCTAAAGAATAAATTGCAAAAACTTGGGGGAAAATAAAAAAATAAAAAAACCAAAGAATTTAATCCCATCAACTTGTGTGTTTCTATTTCTCTCCGGTTCTTTTCTCTACCCATACCAGAAAAAGCCATAGTAATGCAAAACTTGGCAAAAATCCATGTCATGGCATTTGGCCTTTGCCCCTCTCTCACTCTCTCTCTCTCTCCTCGTTTTCTAAAACTCGTCTTACTTACTCATTACTCACCTTAACCGCTAAAAACCCAGCTGCCACAAAAAAAAATATCCTACTCACTTTTGCCTTTTCTCTTTCGCCAGCTGCAATCAATTCCCACCTATTTTTTGTGCACTTCTCAGTTCTGTTTCATACATTTTTGAGTGCATTTCTCTTGCTCAGTTCATTTCTCTCTGCGATTTTGCGTTTCACGAATTCAGGTCCGTGGAAGTTTTTCTTGATTTGATCGGTGTTTGGTTCTTAATGCTGCTTTATCCATTGCATGTCCATGGAGTTAGACCCGATAAAATTGTAGCATAAACTAGAATCGTGGGTTTTTGCCAGGATTTAAATAACAGTTAAAAATAACTTATCCATCGGTAATTTTGTAAATAAATAAAAAAAATCTTGAAGTTATGATGTAATATTTCTAAAAAGTGATGAAACAATAAATTTTTGTCGGTGACATCAATGACTTCTTTGTCCATAACCAGCAATAAGAGCACCAACGATAATTTATATATTGATAATTGTTGATAGAGATGCATCGGTTATCATTGATGGTATTGCTTTCTATAATTCCAATCGAAGCATTTAGAGATATTGATTTTTATATAATCACCAACCAAATACCATGGTGATCATGAAAGAAAGAAATTTCCGTCAGTGATCATTTGATCCATTTAATGGTTTTTTATTATTTTTAAAAATGCCCCTCTAAGATTTTGCCTAAAGACTTCTAAATGCGGCTTTGAGTTTTACATAATTGTATATTTTGTTGCTGTTGGTTTTGTTACATATATAACGGAAACTGGATTTATTGTTTTTTTTTTTTCAATATAGTTATAATTTTGAATGATCATAGCTTGAAATCAAACATTTTCATGAAGGGATTAACTAAAAATTACAAAAATTGTTTATTATAAGTGCGCATAGAGATCGGATCAGGAGCGGATCCAGAAATTTTTAGAGATCGAACTGTTACTGAAAAAGATTTGTACTTCAAGATCGGATTATTACTAAAAATATAAATAAAAAAATTTTACACTATAAAAAATAATTTTTCAAGACGGGACTAGGCTATAGTCCAATCCCGCTCCTCCTAAATCTACCCTTGCATTGGATGGGAAGAGTGTTATATCAGTGGAAAGGGTAATTCTCTGGTTCACTCTTACATAAAAATACCACCCCAACTTTGTCCTTGCTGTGGAGGGAACTTAGAGGAGTATAGGGCACATATAATCTACTAGGTAACTGTGGACTTCCTAAGCATGTCCGGATCAACAAGAACAGCCCATTCTGGCACAAAAATGTCAAACAAGATGGGAAGTTGTTGGTTGTCTCGTGTCAATAATCTCTAGATGCGCCCAAATGTGGGTCATTCAATTATGTAATATTCATTAGGTAGTAACCGTGTTTTTCTTGCTAAGATCATTTTAGCATTACGTTTATTGTACCTAAACTACTTGCGTGCAAATATTGTGTGTGCATTGTCAACGATTTTATGTGTTTAATATTCTACAAGTGTACGGATCGTATAAGTAATAAAGTAGATTATGAATCCAAGTATCGTACCCATATGGATTTAGATAGTTCAATTTCAATTAGAATAACTTTAATCGAATCAAATTACGTTTGAAAATTTGTTTCTTAAACTAATTAAAATCTTAACTAAAAATAATAAATAATTATAATTCAAATAAATAAGAAATCATATTAGATAAAAATTGTTTTAACTTTGAAAAAGAAACGAAAAGAATAGCGTACTAGGATCCCGAATCCACTTATACCAATTTCATTTAATCCAAACCATTGAATTTGATAACATGATTTAATTATGAAGATCAATATTCTTAATTTGTTTAACAATCTCTCTCAATTAGAATTAAACATATCCCCATAAGTAACCTGACTATATCTCTATGACGGATGCGACCATACAAGAATGCATTAGAATTTGTGAATATTTAAAGATCACGTAAAACATAGTGGTATATCTCTATCCTCTATCAGACTCTACGACAATTGTACTATGTATAACCTATTTTCATTTTCTCGAAGGAAAAACAAGTCACAAGAATCATACAACTATTGCGCACATAATTGTAGATAAAGAGAAATCAATATCAATTATTCAAAATTAAAACTATGCTTAAAAATAAAAAACTAGGTTCAAAAAATTAATAGATCATGATACAATTTTCATCATGATCCGAGCACTAAAAGAATTTAAACTAACATACTAAGAAAAAGAAAACAAAAATAAAAACAAAACATAGAAGCCATAACCCGGATATGAAGAAAACATGAAAGAGAAGAAATATTGATCTTGATCTTCGTTGAATTCTTGAATTAGTAATTCTTGATCTTCGTTTCTTGTTTCTCTTCTTGTTTTTCTCTCAAAAATCAGCTCTCAATTGGCTCTAAATCGGCTCTCTAATTATGAGTTTAGAACTCATATTTATAGTTCCATAATTGTTTTCCAAAAAGATCCAAAAAAATCATTAAAATCGCATCCCAAAAGATTTCCTAATTGGAGTTAAACACAAAAAGAAAATAAAATCCTCGTCTGACAAAAATACACTGGGCAACTGTTTTTTCAAACAGCCATAACTTATAGGAAACTCCAAATTGAGATCCGTAAAAAATGGCGGACTTATAATTCAATTATCTTTCCAATGGTATATCATTTGCCTTGTGAATATTTTAATACCAAAATTTGTATTCAAAATTTTCCACATGCTTTGGTTTCTCAATTCGGTTCTTTGACTTTCAAGTGTTTGATCATTGCTTCAACTCTTCATTGTCATTCTAACACACCTTAAACTTATTGATTTTATCTTCTTCCTCATCCTCCAATATTTGGATCTTGATATTCACTTCAAAAACTCAAGTTATTCGTCGATTTCACAAAGTTATTGCTCTTTCCGTCCATTCTTCTCAAATTGTTTATAAACAAGTCCAAAACTGAAATAGAAAAAAAATATAATAAATTAAATAGAAAATTAATGAAATAACGGAATAAAAACTTAGTTTAAAGGCCGAATAAGTGCACAAAATACACTTATCATGCACCTTGTGGGTGGTCATACATTATTTGTAAAATATATTTTTAGTGATAATATAAATTTTTTCTTGATATAAAAGTAGTAGTAGTTTCATTGTATTGAAGAAATTGACGGTTTAATTCCCCAGTTAGACCAATATCATAGAGATGTTTTCATCACACCTTACGAGGAGGATATTAGTGCAGAGCGCATCAACGGTCTAGCCACAATTATGACTCCAAATAATTTTGAGAAATGTATGACTTCTCCTGAAAACTTGTATTTGACATTTTTATGTCTCATAGAGAATTCAAAAACGGCAAGGTCAACCATTTCTTTCTAATTAAATTGTGTGGCTACTTCTATAACCCATTATGTCTTTTCTCGATTCCCATATATTCCAACAGAACAACACAAGACATAAATCAACTCAAGTGTGTGGTTCTTCCCGCTAGGGCAAGTTCCCAAGATGGTTAGAAGGCTAGGTAGTAAACTACAAACCAACATGCATGAAATAAAAAACCACAATATCAAGCAAGACACTTGTTGGACCTAGGCCAGAGTCTCAAGATTTGGTCCAATGAATATGTGAATATTGAGTTTCTTTATCAACGCAGCAGCATGCGAGGCTGCTGGTTCAAATTTAAGGCCGTGAAGTTCTCACAAAAGTAATTCTAAGTTCAATTATACAAGAAAATCGTTCATTCTATCCAAATAGCTCAATTGAACGGTATGAAGTGTGAAAAGAAAAGAACAGAGAAGAACAGAAAAGAAAGAACAACCACTTTATTAGGCAAATGGCATTATGAAAATACAATTACAAAGAAGTTTATATAGTAATAAAAACCCTAATCTATATTAGGTAAACAATCATATAATATTCTAATATATATTCTATATTATATTCTAATATATATTTTATATTCTAACATCCCGCCTCAAACTCACGATGCTACAGCAATAAGCAGTGATAGTTTGTCAAATAAGAAACGAAAACGATATACTGGATGTGACTTTGTGAAAAAGTCGAAAGTCTGCGGCGATGAAGAAACAAAAGGTAAAGAAATAGTGTCATCATGTCAAGATGGTGGCTTATCGATGACAATCAATTTCAATATGCTTGCGGCGCTATGGAACATGAGAGTTGTGAGAAATCGAAATAGCACTTTTATTATTACAATACATAGGAGTCGGAGAGGAAAAAGAAACACCCATGTCGCCAAGTAACCAACGCAACCACACAATCTCGATGAGCGGTGAGACGCCATAGCACGATACTCTACTTCAATAGAAGAACGAGAAACCACATTCGCTTCTTACTCTTCCAAGAGATAAGTGAGTCACCCAAAAATAGACAAAAACCAGTAGTTGACTTGCGATCGGTTGGGTTATCGCCCAATCAAGATCGTCAGTATGCGTGGAGCTACAAGGAAGAGGTCGATGGAAATAAGAGACTCTGAAAACAAGTACCACAAAGATAGCGCAAAATACGAACAATGACTCCCGGTGAACGGTAGTCGAGCAGAGACAAACCGACTAACAATGTGAACAAAGATAAGCAATATCGGTGACGGGTGATGGTGAGATAGACGAGACTTCCAACGATAGTGCGGTACAGATTGGAATCAAGGAAAGGGATACCGTCAGAAGGTGAATAATGAACATTGGCTTCAAGAGGAATATCAGCAGTCTTAGTATCAGTGAGACGAGCACGCTCAATAACATCAGTTGCATACTTAGATTGAGTGAGAAGATAACCTCTAGGAAAATAAGAAACTTCGATCCCCAAACAATAAGATAAATGACCTAGGACTAGGAACAGTCCCTCTCCCTTTATCTCTCTAGGACTAGGAATATACAAACACATATATAGATATAGAGAGAGAGAGAGAGAGAATGGGTGGCTGGAAGTTTGTTGTTCTCCTAAGCGCAGAGGACTCAGATTACAGAGGTTAAAGTCGTATGTTCCATCTCCCTTTAAACTTCAATTAAAACCAACAAGATACCATTCTTTGAGAGAGAAAGGAAAAGAAAGAACCAAATACTAATTACATAAATTGGGCTCGATACCATGTGAAAAGAAAAGAACAAAGAAGAACAAAAAAGAAAGAACAACTACTTTATTAGGCAGATTGCATACAATTACAAAGGAATTTATATAGTAATGAAAATCCTAATCTATATTAGGTAAATAATCATATAATATTCTAATATATATTCTATATTCTAATATATATTTTATATTCTAACTTGAAGAATTCTCACGAAGAAAAGACCGGACTATAGAGCGCCCAAACAATTTTGTCAACAAAATCTCTAAGTCGAATATTTCTATGGGTAATAATTTAAAAAGAACTTATATTAGTGCAATTTACTGACATAAATTATGTTCATAAATAAAGCAACAAAAAATAAATATTATCGACGGAAAAGTACATATGTAACAGAATAACATTTAAAAACAATAATTTAAGATTAACAATGAAGTATTCTCATAATTTAAAAGAATAATCTTAATAAATTTACTTCACTGCTAAACTTTCATAACTAAATAAACTAATAAAATAAATAAATATTACCTTCAAAAAATTCTATTGGTAGTTAAATAACAATTAAAAAATAATTGAAGTACTTATATATGAATGAATTTTTAGATAATAATATTGAAAATAAATATTTTGATAAATGTCATTTATTGACAGAAATTGTCAATATATAAAGTAATAAAAATATAAAAATTAAGTAGTAAAGATGGAAAATTTTGTCTGGAATTAAATATTAGTCAAAAAATAACTTACCAGTCGGTAATTTTATAAATAGAAAATAAAAATTCAAAAAGTTATCATAAGTTACGAGGTAGTACTTCAAAAAAAGTGATGAAACAATAAATTTTCGTCGGTGGCATCGATGACTTTTTCGTCACTAATCAACAATAAAAGTATTAACAAATATTGATTCAGTATTGTTTTCTTGTAATTATGTTCGAATAACTGACAATCTTGGATTGTAGAGGAGTGTGATGATGATGATGAGGAGTGTGAGATTGAAGAGGTAGTAGAAATGCTGAAATTGAAATAAGAGAGCTCGAAGAAAATAATTATGTATTTGATGACACGGAAGACGAACTAGATAAAGAAGAAGATATTGAATTGGAGTCCGATAAAGAGTTAAAAAGATTTAAGCTGTGATGCCATCTTCAATATGTAATTATGATTTTGAGACTTCTCTTTTTGTTGGAAACTTCGAAAGTACGTATAAAGTTCCTATAAATCTATCAAGTAAGACTTGTCTAGTTGAAAATATAAAAAATTGTCTAGTTTTTGCCTTTTGAAATCTTGAAAATTGCATAATTATAGCAATTATTAAGTAATTATAGTATTATGTAATTTTAGATGTTTGGTATGCATTATTTTAACTATTTAAAGATTTTTAAAATGATTAAAAATTCAAATTAATATTAAAAATAAAAAAAAAATGTTTTTTTACGCCTAGGTTTGTAAAGCTTGAAATTTGACCTCTACGCCTAACCACGCTTTACGCTTTTTAGAACATTGACATAAATTCACAATTGTCTAATTTTGTTCTATAAGACCTTTGATTTTTTGGGGCTTGAGTACTTCAATTTTCTTCAAACTCCTTACCAATCACGGTCTCCAATTTTCATTTTCTATGAAAAATAAGTTGAGATGATTATATTGATTTCACGAATTGCTACAATCGTTGCTCTTTTTAATCGCAGGCTACACTTAGAGAAATAATTCATGAAACCATGTTATTATATTTTACCCAATAATAATCGTGCAATGTAATTTGTTATTTTTATTTTGATTTGGTTTCACAATCGTAATACTTTAGTCGCTAAAATGGTTGCTCTTTCTTTTAATTGCCTTTTGTTGAGATATTAGCACATCTTGGTTAAATTTTGTGAATAAATATGTTTATTAGCACAATTGTTCGATGCCGTTGCTCGAATTCAATATCGAAAAAATTGTTAGCTCAAAAGAATCGATTTCTCAAAAGTATAAAATGATGCTACAATTTGTTTGATAAATTGCATTGGTAAACGAATTAATTGTGATAACATCATGTGTTACATTATGTGTTATATCATCTACAACATTTGTGATAATTTTTTAAGATTTGTGACAGTTTAATTGTAATATCATCTATTACACTGTCAACTGCATTAGATCATGTGTTACATCATCGTAACATTTGTTTACGATCTTTACATTTAATATAACTCGTGGTGCTAATTGTTGAGAGATTATGTTGTTTTCATTTTACTGAATTAAGAGGGGAAGTGGTCTATTATCTTTGTTTTAAAGATGTGTTCGAGTTGGTAATTTTAATTTGTTTATGATAAATCATTTTTGCTTCAAAAGGTTTACATGCAATTATGGAATTAATGTAAGCCAATATTTGGATGACACTATTATTTTATGTATAGTATTATTACACATTAACAGAGGGTGCTAATTGTTGGAGATTTTGTTCATGATTCTTAACTTTTACCTTCACTACAGTTATAATGATTCCTAATATTTGTTTCTTGGCACAGAGTCTTCCTTTTGATGAAAAAGGCCAATATGTCATTAATTTTAATTAGAAATAATTACAATTAGATCCCCACTCTTTGAAAAAAGTACAAATGGGTCCCAAATCTTTATTTAGTAACATTTACTTTACCATACTAAAATATCATTATAGTTGTGTCAATTAAATTTTTCGAAATGGAACAAAGTTAAATTATCTTGCTTTAAGTGTATGTAATTGTTTTGTCATGTAAAAGACTTGAATAAAAACTAAGATATAATAAATAACAAAATGATGTATATAAGTTTATGACATCCAACCAATCTTATTGTTTTATATTTTAACATGAAAATACGAAGAAAAAAAATTAATCTACGAATTGTATTCTTTATTTTCTTTATCGAATGATGATAAAATAATAAATTAAAATGTAAAGAATACAATTGAAGTTCTATATATTTGTAGTTAATAAACAAATAGATCGATTAAATAAAAGTATTTGAGGATGAAGTTTGTGACACAGAGTTGTTTTTATTTGTTTGTTATAACCATAAAATAAAAGTTTAAATTTTTAAATAGTGAAATTATTAGTGAAAAGATAATAATTTTTTTTAGAAACATTGGTTAATTAATTATGAGCTTAAATTTAAGTTATTTCATAATAGTTAATAAAATATACAAAATAATTTACTTATGTTATCAATTTGGTCAATAAAGTATTAATTTAAAATCAAGAAAAGAACTTAGTAGTCTTCTTTAATTTTTTATAAAAATAAAAAATAAAGGTATGAGAACTATTTGCACCTTTTCAAAGGTTAGAGACCTAACTACAATTTTTTCTAATTAAAATTAAGGGCATATCATTCTTTTTTTTATCGAAAAAAGACTAATTGCGCACCAAAATATATAGGTTATAGACATTCGTTCCAAAAAATAAAGGGTGATTGGCACAAAAGATCCTGTCGTTGGCCTTCTTTGTGCATTTTGTCCCTTTCGTTTCAATTTTTGCAATTGAGCCATCAAATCCATCAAATGTTGCGTAATTCACTCATGTTGTCCAATTCTTTTAGTTTTGGCCGTTAAATTATCGCGTAATGTACACCTGTTACAAATGTCCCAAGGCATTATCGTCGAACAAACAAAGAAAAATTAGAATCGGCTACTCTGAAACAAAAACGCCATCATTTTATCACCAAACTTCCAAACATGGGTTACTATTAAGACATTTGATGAAGAAGAAGAAGCATGAGGAAAGCTTTTTCTTTCCTGAAGATGGTGATTATTACTAATATTGTTACTACTGTAAATTATTATGTTGTTGATTGTGACTATGATGACGGCGGTGGTGGTGAAGCCCGACATTGGAGGCGACAACGGCAACCTCACACCACCACCACCGATAGTGATTGCTATGGTGACTATGTTGGTGGTGGTTGTTGTCTTCCTTTCTCTCTCCCACTCTCAATCTTTCATTACTCTGCCTGTTAATCTCACAAATTCTCGAAACTCTACTTCCTATATCTTCATCTGTAAGAAAATAGCTCAAATCTTTAACAGAATCAAATTTTCGAGATTATGTTATTTGAATTATTTTGTGTCAGTAATAACAACTATGTGAATATGATTTTGTTTATCAAAAAAATACCCACGCGTCCTACCCACCCCAACACCGCCACCGCTGCAACTACCAATACCATTACAGCTTGCAACCGCCACAACATCAAAAAAAAAAAGGCACTACCTAAAACCCTATTCATACATCAAGCCTATAGGTTCAAAATCTTGATACTCAATGTGTACACAATTCTAAATCATTGCATAATATTTTTGGGAGATGATGACACTAAATCACCTTTTGGAAATTTTCAAGCAGTTTTAGTTTTAATAATTTTTTTTTTCTAGTGTATCTTAGTCAATCAAAAAATCAGGTCCCCCAAAAAAAATAGTCCAAAGAAATTATACTTCAAGTGAAAAATTAGCCATATACGATATCCCTTTCAATAGAAAGAGTTGTAACTTTTCCAACGTACAATTGTTAATAAACGAGAAAAACAAAACAAAAACAAAACAAAAACAAAACTTACATTGTGATAGAATTCTTGCAAATGGCTGGCAATAGATTTCAACTAAATTTCCAAGATTTCTTCACCAGACTAAGATCAATAATAATTCATGGCAGCTGCTTCTTCTATATTTTGAATTTTTTGCTTGACCTTCCCAAAATTTGATGCATCTTCGGATTGATTTTATATTAACATCATAGCTGATAACTCTAGCTTATTTTAAAACGACTGATCGCTGCTGTTGATGTTTTTGAATTGCAAATCTGCGATAATTTTGGGCTGCATATAAATGTCTTAATTATGGGTTAGTTTCAAAGATCAAAGTCAACAATTAATTTTAATCACACAATTTATAGGACCCACAATTTTCATCAATTTTTTAAACACACATTTTATTAACTTTTATCAAAATCTGTTGAAACCTTTCTTCAAAACTTTGTCAAACAAAACCTTAATGGCCATTTGATTTTGCTAAAAATCAAATTTTTTTTTTTGTAAATTTTGATTGAAGTTATGAAATATATGATTAAAAAGTTGATAAAAGTTATGTGTCTCATAAAACGTATTGTTAAAATCAATTGTTAACTTTGACTTTAGCCTTTTACAAAAATTTAAGGAAAATCAAACAACCCATTAATTAATTATAGTATTATACATATCAAGCGTCAAAACGATATCTTTCTACTATTATATTGTTCGAATGATTATATAATTGCAACACCTCTCTATTTAATGATATAGCATTTACAAATTGAAATTAAATTCAAGTCGTTGGCACTATGGTGTGTTCATAATTAAGAGTAGTGATATTTATCACCACTAATAATAATTATTAGTCTAAATGACATTAAATGATAAGTTCAATAAATAAGTTTAACATTTTTACATTTTATTAGACTTATCAATTAATGTCAACACAATTGTTACATAGATGATGATAATCACTTCCATAATTAATTATTGAAAAAAACTGTTTTCCCCTTCTCTCGATAATAATGACATCTAGGGGCACATGTGTGCAAGATACAAATGAACAACATCAAATTAATTTCAATTTAACAATCTAACACCATTACTTATCATACTAATTAAATAGTTAATTTTCTTTTTGTAAATCATTTAACTTACGTAGTTTCTACAAAAATAATCGCTTAATATTGAAATACGCAAGCCATGTCAAGCTAAATGTGCTTGGTCGCCACTCAAAGTTGAGATTTAAATAACGAAATAATAATCACAACTAATTTTTTGTCCATTTTAAAAAAAAAAAAAAGTATTGACCTAAGAGAATTTGGTCAGGTATGACCCTAGACAAAAAAATATTTGGTTGTGCTGTAACTTATAAAACTGTTAAAATCAACTGATAAAATTTACGGAAAGATTAAAAAACAAAATTACAAGCTTGCCAAGCAAAAACAGACTTTGTACCATCATTCTTCTTCTTTGTCATCATTATTAACATAGAACAAAGATAAGTTCTTATTCTTACCAAAGGAGCATAATAAATGGAAATTAAAAATACCCAATTTCCTCTCTTGATGACTCTTCATTTCCTGTTGCAATAACACCCCCTGTCTAAAGACTAAATTGCAAAAACTTGGGGGAAAATAAAAGAATAAATTAAAAAAAAAAATCAGAGAATTTAATCCCATCAACTTGTGTTTTTCTATCTCTCTCCGGTTCTTTTCTCTACCCATACCAGAAAAAACCAATGCAAAACTTGGCAAAAATCCATGTCATGGTGTTTGGCCTTTGCCTCTCTCTCTCTCTCTCCTCGTTTTCTAACACTCGTCTTACGTTACTCATTACTCACCTTAACCGCTAAAAACCCAGCTGCCACCAAAAAAATCCTACTCACTTTTGCCTTTTCTCTTTCGCTAGCTGCAATCAATTCCCACCTATTTTTTGTGCACTTCTCAGTTCTGTTTCAGACACTTTTGAGTGCATTTCTCTTGCTCAGTTCATTTCTCTCAGCGATTTTGCGTTTCATGAATTCAGGTCCGTGGAAGTTTTTCTTGATTTGATCGGTGTTTGGTTCTGAATGCTGCTTTATCCATTGCATTTCCATGGAGTTAGACCCGATAAGATTCACAGAACTAGCAAATCAACAATTTTTTTTCTGAATTTCAGTTTGGTCGTTTATAGCCCTCTTTTCTCTGGTTTTTAAGTGTCTGAAAATCGTTCCCTGTTTGTGTACCATTTTGTTGGTTTTGTTAAAATTGTAGCATAAACTAGAATCACGGGTTTTGTTGAATTACTGTTTTTTTTCTCTTCACAATTTAGTTATATTTTTAAATGATCGTAGCTTGAAACCGGGCAATTTTATGAACCTTGTGTATTACATTTATTCCTTGGGTTTATCAGGATGGCTGCTGATAAAGTGCTCGTGGGATGGGAAGAGCGTGTCATTCGACAGGAAAATGGCAAGCGCCTTGTTCACTATCACATAAGAGACACTACAGGGAATTCTGTCCTTGCTGTGGTGGGAACTTACAGGAGTGTAGGACATATGATCTACTCAGTTACTGAGGATTTCATACGTGTATTTGGGTTCACAAGAACCGTCCACTCTGGCACAAAATGGCTAACTAGACGAGAGGTTGTTAATTGGCTCGTCTCAGTAACCTCCAGAGGTGGCCCAATCGCTAATTCAAGTATGTACTGGTCATTTAGAATTTTAAGTTTTTATTTTGTGAAATTTATGATTTCCAGGGGCAAATGGCTAAGGAATTTCAGTTCTTTTATTAGATTTTGGACTTCCCTTAAGGATTCTCAATAGACAATCTCCTGAGATTTTTAAGATAACTATTGAGAACAACTCTGCAGGGGATTGTGAAAGAATACACTAATATAATTTATAAGCTCGTGTTGTTCTTTGTTATGATCATGTCTGTGGCATTAGTTTTGTTTGCCAATTTGTGCAAATGAGGTTTTCAATTTCTTGAGTACTATATATAAGCCATTAGCAGATGATCTCTTCCATCTAATTGGCGCTTTAAAGTTGCCAAGACCTTTAAGTGATGGTTCTTGATACAGACATATCTAATGAGATGATTTAGGTGAGATGATTTAGGAAAGAATAAAAATTTGGAGCTCTCTTTCTAATTGATAGTAATGCCTTTATATTTGAGTATTTGTATGTTTATTGGACATTATTATCTCCAAAGAGCTGGGAATCTGTCTGGTACACGAGACCTGGTTGCATTCAATGTGTTCTTTAGCACGCACTTGGACAAATTTCGTGGCTGTACTTTTCATTTGTCACGTGTTGTGGGACCACGAGAGAAGGATCCAAAAATGGATTTGACTGTTAAATATAATCTTAGAAGTCAGTTTTGTGTTTGGGTCATCTATAAATATGGTTTTAGTTTTTGTTAGCACCAACCAGAAAGTAACCAAAAGATTGGTCCACTAGAAAGAGGTCTCTAGTGGCAAATTGACATTTCTCGAACTTCTTTAGTCATCTTCAATATAGTAGACTAGTATCATTCATTCTGGGCTTTCTCATCGTTATTTCCTTTTCTAATTCATCCATCACCGTTTCTCCCTGTTGAGAGCTTTACAATCATTCTCACAATTCACAATTTGAGCTTGGTTTCCTCCATTTCATTCACATTATGCATCTTTAAGGGACTACCTATTTAGCCAGTTTCCATAATTAAGCTTTGGAAACGTCTTCAAGTCAGTTAAATGAGTCATTTTATAGAATCTTGTTGTATTATTTAGCTCGGTATCCCAACTCAAATTGACGCTGATCTCTTATTCAACTCGCTACTGATTATCATCCTAATCACATTCGTTTAGTTATCTTCTTCTTACTTATATGGAACCAGTTTATCTTTTATATTTATGGTAGCCCTTATGGCGTGCATTGCGAAGCACTTATTTTGTTAGGAAGTTCAGTTTTCCAATGTCGTCACGTCAGTTTTGATAACTAAACCAAGATATCTAACCCTTTCTCTCTTAAAACTATGGATGTTAAAATTGGAAGGTTTTAAGTACGATATTTCTAATTTTTAGCTTCACTAGGTCCATGACTCTGGTGGCTAACAACTGTTTTCCTGAAATACTAAAATTTTAGTTGATTAAATATTCAACACCTCAAGAAACTGTACCTTTTTTGGCAGAAACTTAAACACTTACCCAAACCAAGATTTGTGTACAACTTAAGTTTATCTTTTAATTTCAAATCAACCTTTAATGATTAATGTGTTTATATAAGTGATCAAACGCGAAGTCTCGGGAATCTTGGCTTGTGTCAATGACAATGAGCGAAGTAACAATAAGAAGATTGAATATTTTGGCAAGGAAGTTGTAATTCATTGGGGATAGTATCCATATATCTATACACATAACACTTTCCTAAATAATATCCTAATATCAAGGTAGTTACCAAACAAACATACTAAATGTAGGAGTTGGCTATGGATTGTCTCAGTTGAAGGACCGACTTGTCCCACGACAGCTTTGATCTCTTTGCACTGGAGCCTCCATGAGTTTAAAGATAATCCCTCTTATTGTGTGGCGACTGAGTGGTGCATGGTTGGAGGAATAATTGCTTTGACTGAATGTTGTGTGTTGACTTAGCTATAACTATGGGAAAATCCCTCTGATTGTGTATTGCTGTGTTGATTTACCATGTTTATTACATGCATTAATTTAGTGTCAATCATAGGCCTGATTTCTATTTCTATGCCACTTCAAGCTGGAGTTGGAACACAGATGAACACTCAGCTTGTTCTGACAACATGTTTTGGCAAAGATTCAATGAAAATATCAGTAAGTTGAGAGTGTGTAGACTGTTATCGAGTGACAAGACTTCCCCTAGCTACCTTTTCTTGCACAAAATAATAATCAAGCTCAATGCATTTACATGAAGCATGAAAATTGGAGATTAATAGATATGTGAAGGACACTAACATTATTGCCAAATAAATGTGGTGATTTAGGGGGAGAGACACCATGATCTCACAATAGATACATTATCCAGGTTAACTCGGTGGTACTGACGGCCGTAAAATGATACTTTACTGTGCTAGAGCATGCAATTGATGGTTGTTTATTTGAAAACCAAGAGATACAATTAGCTCCAAGAAAAAGACAATAGCCTATGGCGCTTCTTCGTGTGAGTGGACAATTGACCCCAATCATCACTAAAACCTTAGAAAGAGATAGGGCTGGTGGAGAGCTATCGAAGACCAAAATGTTGTGAGCTTTTGAGATATCTGAACTTATTTTTCACGGCCTATAGATGAGGGATCATGGGATTAAGGAAATGTTGGCATACCTTATTAACAACATGGAAAATATCTAGCCTTGTGAACGTCAAATATTGTAGAGCACCAATGATACTCCGAAAGGTAGTAACATCAACTAAGGCATTATTTGAGGAAGAAAACTCATTTGTAAGAACTTGAGGTGTGACAATAGGATTGCTATCAAGCATCCGGCTCAACCTCAGGTGCTTAAGCGATACCTTAGCCTCACTGGAAGGCGTGATTTGGCCATTAATGGTTATAATTACATAAATTCCTTCAGGAAATTGAGAATTTAAGAGTGGTATTTCTTCAAGAGTAAATCAAACATTGATTAATCTTTTTCTTTCAGAATATGTATTGTTGATTCTGTTTCCTCATATTTTCTTTTACTAATATAAAGACCTGCACCCTTTTTTCATCCTTGTGTTGAACACTGTTTGGCAGTTGTTACACATATACATGTGCATGCATGCACGTGAGAGGGAATGGGAAAAAATTGTTATGAGGTATTAAGGAGACCCTTTTATACTAAGCCTGTAATGGATTTTAATACTCCACTTTAAAATCTAGTATTAAGGGGACTTGTATATTTGGTAAGTTGATCGATGAATATTAGAAATGTGCATTATTGAAATCTAATACGTATAATTCTTCTCTCTTCATTTATGCTGACCTTTTTGTTCTAGCGATAAATTTCACTTTCTACTTCTCTCTATTTATGGTATAAAATGTTGTTTTGTCTAATATCTGGAAAGTGTTCTATTTCATTTTTAGAGATCTCAGTCAATGTCACTTTGTAATTGAGTTCTTCCCCTTTTAATCTCTCAAAATAACATCTAATTCGTTGAATGACTGGTATACTTATGTGTGGTAGGTTTTATGAGTCTTAACAGATTTTTTGCGGTGTAAGTGTTTGTTTACACTTAAGTCTACCTAACTTGGTTTGGCTGTGTATGTTGCCGGGATTCATCTTCCACGTTTTCATATGCTTTCCGTACTTTATTGATTGCAATGAGATACATTATATATAGCAAATATGTGGTATGATAGCGATATACTTGTTTGGATTACAGTTTGAGGCATTTTCAAGTTAAAATTCTCTTTCCTGAATAACTTGAATATTATTATGCATTCTGCATCAAATGTTTGACAATAAATTTATCGGTGTCACTGATATAGAAAAGGGAAGCAATTAATATTTGAAGAATGGTTTAATTTTTTTGTTGAATAATTGCCTAACACTTTTCCTTCTAATTAACTCACAGATCTACAGGCAAATCAAACTGCAAAAGCTGTGAAATCCCTAAATTTTTCAATGACGCGTTTCTCTAGTCGTAGAATCCAAACCTCCAGTGTGGTTGAGAATTCAGACATCGTATGGACAGGAAATGCTTGGAAGTGTAACAAGCAGCTGAAGCATTTCCCTTCTTTTTGTCGATGTGAAACTGATATTTCTGTAAGCCTCAAAGTACTACTATCTTGCATTTGGCAATCTGCTTTTGTGAAAACTCTCATAGTTCTTATCTTGATCTTCAGGTCTATTCCTTTGTGGTGATCACGAGTGAAGAAGAAAATGACCACATTGGTTATCTGGAAGATTTATACGAGGATGGGGAGGGGGAGAAAATGGCTAAAGTGCAATGGTTTAATTACACTGAGGAAATTGATGGTCTGGTTCCTCAGTTAGACCCACACCCCAGAGAAGTTTTCATAACACCTTATGTGCAGGAGATTAGAGCAGAGTGCATTGATGGTATAGCTGCAGTTTTGACTCCAAATCATTTGGAGGAATGTCTGTCTCTTCCACTAAAATTGTCATTTGACATTTTTATGTGCCGTAGAGAATTCAAAAACGGCATGGTCAAGCCTTTCTCTCTAACTAAATTACGTGGCTACTCTAATCAACCAATCTTGTTCTTTCTTGATTCCCATGTTCCCCAACAAAGAAATGAGGGGCATAAATCGACTCAAGTAGAAGATTCTTCCCATGAGAATCTTGCGAAGAAAGTTCCCAAGAGAGTTAGAAGTAGCAGGAATCAGAATCTTGAAATTGGTTATTTTGGTGGCGATGCTATGATTTCAGATAGTCAGGTACCAAAACGAAGACGCACGAAAGTGAAAATCACTATGTCAGGCAAGAATCTTATTGGACCTGAGCCACTGTCTAGAGAATGGTCCGAGGTCAATCAGAATATTGAGCTTCTTTGTGAGGACAGCGGCATGCGAGATTGCTGGTTCAGGTGTAAGGTCTTAAAGTCATCACCGAAGCTTCTAAAGGTTCAATACTATGACGTCCCCGCTGAAAACAGAGCTGGGAAACTTGAGGTATAAATCATTGAATTGTTGCTCTCGTTTTATTTTCAAGTCAGAGTTCTGTTTAGGGATATGTATGAGTACTATAAACTGAATGAAAATGCAATTTATTCATTGTCATCATTTTGTACACTACTGCATGTTTGGTGGGGGAGGATTGCATAACACTTGACATATTAATGAACATAAAGAACCTGAAATAGTGTTTATGTAATGTGCACTGTCTGCATACCAAATATGTCCTATGTGATCACCATGATAAACAAAGAGCATTGCACTGTAATAACCAGACAATGGGGAAATGTGTGTATTGAATTTGATATTATTAATCATTGTATTAAATTGCATGATGTGTATAGGAATGGTTTCCAAAATCTAAAGTGGCAGCTGCTGATAAACTGGGCATGAGATGTGCTGGTCGCCCTGCAATACGGCCTTGGCCTAGTGGGAATTCTTCAGACCTTCCGTTAAAGGTTGGTGTAGCGATTGATGCATGGCAGTGCGATCGCTGGCGGGAAGGTGTTGTGACAGGATTTGGCACATCTACAAAAGATAATCTGCATGTTTACTTTCCTGGTACGTATTGAACTTGGCAAAATCCGATTATCCATTTATCCCATAATTCTTATCGATTTGATACGAGTTGAAATCAGAAACTTGATTTCCAACCATGGCAATGATCACATCCCAAATGTTTTAAGCTATAAGGATTCTCCTTTTTATTTACAACTGCTTTAGTAAATAATAATTGTTAGCCGGTAAACAAGGAATCAGGAACATAATTTTCATGAAATATGTGTTTTTGTTGCATTTAGGTTGGACTTTCTATTCCTTGCACAGAGGATTTGATTTAGCTACTATTTTCTATAGGTGATAACAGGTTCTCGGCTGTTGAGAGGAAAAACGTTCGAGTTTCAAGAGAATGGATTGGCGACAAATGGGTGGATATAGAGGGAAAACCTGATATACTCTCTTTCTTATCTTCTAATTTCAGCCCCAAGGTGAATCTTCCACCACTTCCGCCTGTTCCGCGTTTTCCTGATTTGGCTGAGGCATCCACACCTAGTACCTCTACATTAGCAAGCAGCAAAGTTGTCCCTTCTTCAAAACTACAAGGATCTGAAGATGTTGAACAAAGACAAGGATCAGCTACAACCATTAAAGCTCAAGATATGGAGGTACTCAATTATAAGAAACGATTAATTATCAGGCACCTTGAAGAAAAGGCTCATATGACAGTGGCCGAGCCCAAGGTTCCCAAAGAATAGATCTGTTGCCAATCTAATACTGGGAAGTATTATGGTGTAACTGTTTTCTTCTAGTTTACAACCAGTTTATGACTCCTTAAGGTATCCCAATTTTTCCCCCCTATTTTGTGAATATTACAGAGACAGTTTTCCTATTAGATTTGACACAATTTGTATGTTGTGACTTTTTTGATCAATAGAATTAGTGTTGTAATTTATTTTACATTTCTCACTTTAACAAACTTTTGTTTTCTTAAGATAAAAAGTTAGAGATAAATATAAATTAGTGTAAGAAAAATAAAAATAAATATTATTGGCCTTCATGGTAATGGGCATGTAGGTTGTTGTATAGGCCATAGAAATTTTTAACGTGTTGGGCCTGACTTGTTTCACAATATTTGCACGCAAGATGTCCTTGGTTACTGAAGACTTCATAAGCATGCATGTCTAAGTCAACAAGAACAGTCCATTCTGGTACAAAATTATGAACAAGACGAGAAGTTGTTGATTGCCTCGTACCAATAACCTTTAGATGCGCCCAATTATGGGTAGTTCAATTATGTAATATACATTGGGTAATATTTGTGTTTTTTCTAGATGAGATTATTTCAGCATTGTGTTTTTTTTTACCCAAACTAGTGCGGCTTGTGTGCAAACATTGTGTGTGCACCTTGTGGTTGGTCATACATTATTTGCAAAATATATTCTAGTATAAACTTGATATCAATATAAAAGTAGTGGTGATTTCATTACATTGAGGAAATTGACAGTCTAATTCCTCAGTTAGACCCACTTCCTAGAGACGTTTTCATCACACCTGACCAGCAGGAGATTAGTGCAGAGTGCATTGATGGTCTAGCCGCAGTTCAATAATGCACATTACTAATAGTATCAATGATTGCTGGTTCATGTGTAAGGTCTTAAAGTCATCACCGAAGCTTCTAAAGGTTCAATACTACGACGTCCCTGATAAAGGCGGAGCTGGGAAACTTGAGGTATATATCATTGAATTGTTGCTCTTGTTTTATTTTTAAGTCAGAGTTCTGTTTAGGGATAAAAACAGAATGAAAATGCAATTTATTCTTGTCATCATTTTGTACACTACTGCATGTTTGGTGGGGGAGGATTGCATAATACTTGACATATTAATGAACCTAAAGAACCTGAAATAGTGTTTATTTACTGTGCACTGTCTGCATACCAAATATGTCCTATGTGATCACCATGATGAACAAAGAGCAATGCACTGTAATAATCAGACAAATTAGTTGGGGAAATGTGTGTATTGAATTTGATATTATTAATGATTGTATTAAATTGCATAATATGTATAGAAATGGTTTCCGAAATCTGAAGTGGCAGCCAGCTGCTGATAAACTGGGCATGAGATGTGCTGGCTGCCCTGCAATCCAGCCTCGGCCTAGTGTGAATTCTTCAGACCTTCCGTTAAAAGTTGGTGTAGCAATTGATGCATGGCAGTGCGATCTGGCAGGAAGGTGTTGTGACAGGATTTGACACATCTACAAAAGATAATCTGCATGTTTACTTTCCTGGTACGCCAATTATCCATTTATCCCATAATTCTTATCGATTTGATACGAGTTGAAATCGGAAACTTGATTTCCAACCATGGCAATGATCACATCCCAAATGTTTTAAGCTATAAGTAATTCTCCTTTTTATTACAACTGCTTTAGTAAATAATAATTGTGTAAACCAGGAATCAGGAACATAATTTTCATGAAATATGTGTTTTTGTTGCATTTAGGTTGGACTTTCTATTCCTTGCACAGAGGATTTGATTTAGCTACCATTTTCTATAGGTGATAACAGGTTCTCGGCCGTTGAGAGGAAAAAACGTTCGAGTTTCAAGAGAATGGACTGGCGACAAATGGGTGGATATAGAGGGAAAACCCGATATACTCTCTTGCTTATCTTCGAATTTCTGCCCCAAGGTGAATCTTCCACCACTTCTGCCTGTTTCGTGTTTTCCTGTTTTGGCCGAGGCATCCACACCTAGTACCTCTACATTAGCAAGCAGCAAAGTTGTCCCTTCTTCAAAACTTGAAGGATCTGAAGATGATGAACAATAACAAGGATCAGCTACAACCATTAAAGCTCAAGACATGGAGGTACTCAAATATAAGAAACGACTTATTATCAGGCACCTTGAAGAAAAGGCTCGTATGACTGCGGCCGAGCCCAAGGTTCCCAAAGAACAACTCTGTTGCCAACCAAGTACTGGGAAGTATTTTGGTTTAACTTTTTTCTTCTAGTTTACAACCAGTTTATAACTCTCTAAGGTATCCTTTTTTTTTTTGTTTTTTTGAATATTGCGGAGAGTTTTCCTAGTAGTTTTGACACATTGTATGTTGTGTGACTTTTTTAATCAATAGAATTAGTGTTGTAATTTATTTTACATTTCTCACTTTAACACACTTTTGTTTTCTTATGATAACAAGTTAGAGATAAATATAAATTAGTGTACAAGAAAAATAAAAATAAATATCATTGGCCTTCATGGTAATGGGCATGTAATATCTGTGTTTTTTCTAGATGAGGTTATTTCAGCATTGTGTTTATTTTACCTAAACTAGTGCATCATGTGTGCAAACATTGTGCGTGCAGTTTATGGTTGATCATACATTATTTGCAAAATATATTTTAGCAGTAATAAATAAATTATGATATCGACATGAAAATAGGTGGGCATGATTTATTACATCGAGGAACGGCCTACTATAAACTTGATATCGACATAAAAATAGTGATGGTTTTATTACATCGAGGAAATTGACAGCCTGATTCCTGACTTAGACCCACATCCTAGAGATGTTTTCATCACACCTTACGAGCAGGAGATTAGTGTCAGAGTGTATTGATGGTCCAGCCGCAATTCTGACTCCAAATCATTTCGAGAAATGTGTAGTTCTTCCGTAAAACTTGTAATTTGACATTTTTATGTCC
>CM042667.1:35464825-35476125 GCA_023638005.1 Forsythia suspensa
CGATGACCAATTGCTTTTATTATTCTTGAAAATGCCCTGTCAAAGATTTTGCCTAAAGCCTTCTAGATGCTTAAGAGTTAAGCCCCCTCTAGCTAAGCATTATATAATTGTTACTTTTGTTGTTGGTTTTGTTACATGTATAGCAGAAACTAGAATTATTGTTTTTCTTTCAATGTAGTTATAATTTTGAACGATCATAGCTTGAAACCAAGCATTTTCATGAAGGGGTTAACTATAACTTACACAATATTTTTATTACACTTACTTATCTGGTTTGTCTCTATTTAATGAGGATGTTTACTGATAACAAGTACACATGAGATGGGAAGAGTGTGTTATATCAGAGGAAACAGGTTCACACTTACATAAGAAATAGCACCCCATTTCATCCTTGATGTGGAGGGAACTGAAATGAACATGGAGCACGTGATCTACTCAGATAGTGAAGACTTCATAAACATGTTTGGGTCACAAGTACAGTCCATTCAACCAAAACGTCGAACAAGACCAAAAGTTTTTGATTACCTCGTGTCAATAACCTCAAGAGGCGTTCAATTATGGGTCGTTCAATTATGTTATGTTCACTAGGTAGTCTCTGTGTTTTCTTGCTGAGAATATTTTAGCATTGTGTTTATTGTAGCTAAACTAGTCCATCTTGTGTGCAAATATTGTGTGTGCACCTTGTGGTTGGCCATACATTATTTGTAAAATATGTTTTAGTAGTAATATAAACGACAGATTGATATAAAAGTAGTGGTGGTTTCATTACATTGAAGAAATTGACTGTCCACATTTAGACCTACTTCCGAGAGACGTTTTCATCACACATTATGAGAAAGATTAGTTGATAGTATAGCTACAGTTCTGACTCAACTATAGCTACAGTTCTGACTCCAAATCATTTTGAGAAATGTATGGCTTTTTAGGAAAACTTGTGATTTGACATTTTTATGTTTTTTTTTTTTTTTTTTTTATACCCAGATTTTCCAAAGATGCTGACTAAATCCTGGACCCCCAACACCCTTGCCCCTAGAACCTTGGAGGAGGTAAATCGCTGGTTATGCCTCAACTGGCTCTCAAGTTCTCCTCATCCGACTGTACACTTATTCGCACAAGGAACCGCCCCCAAAGTAATTGCTCCATACCGAATAAAATACACCGTATGTTCCCACAGAGATTCGAACTCCCACCTTGCCGCTGAAAGAAAAGTCTTATCTGATTGTTCCACCCGTTGAGATATGCCCGGGGGGGCAAGGCGTACCCTTCTTTCCAATTAGATCATGTGGTTACTCCAATCAACCAATCATGTCCTTTCTTGATTCCCATATCTCCCAACAGAACAGTATTGGTAAAAAATTGACTCAAGTGCATGGTTCATCCCGTATGGCCCCTAAAGGCAATTTCCTAAGAGAGTTACAAATTGCTGGCAAAATTAGAAACTTAAAATTGGTCATTCTGGTGGAGCTACAATAATTTCAAAAGGACAAGTAGTAAAATATAAACCGACATGCGTGAAGTATAAAATCACAATGTCGAGCAAGGCACTTGTTGGACCAATAGTCAACAATCTCGAGATTGTCCAAGGACAATGTGAATATTGAGCTTCTGTGTCAAGACAACAGCATGCGAGGCTGATGTTGGTTCAATTTTAAGGTTGTGTAGTTCTTACATAAGTACCTTATAGTTCAATTATACAATATAGTTATAATTTTGAATGATCATAGCTTGTAACCGAACATTTTCATGAAGGGATTAACTAAAATTTACAAGATTTGTTTATTATACTTACTCATTTGATTTGTCTCAGTTTAATCAAGATGTTTGTTGTTAATAAGTGCGCATAAGATGGGAAGAGTGTTATATCAGTGGAAAGGGTAATTCATGGGTTCACTCTTACATAAGAAATACCACTCCAACTATGTCCTTGCTGTGGGGAACTTAGAGGAGTATAGGGAACATAATCTACTAGGTCACTGAAGAACAATCCATTCTAGAACAAAATGTCGAACAAGTTGAGAAGTTGGTTGTCTCGTGTCAATAATCTCTAGATGCGCCCAAATATAGGTCGTTCAATTATGTAATATTCATTAGGTAGTATCATGTTTTAGCATTAAGTTTATTGTACGTAAACTACTTGTGTGCAAATATTGTGTGTGCACCTTGTGGGTGGTCATACATTATTTGTAAAATATATCTTAGTGATAATATAAATTTTTATCTTGATATAAAAATAGTAGTAGTTTAATTGTATTGACAAAATTGACAGTTTAATTCCCCAGTTAGACCAACATCCTAAAGATGTTTTCATCACACCTTACGAGCAAGATATTAGTGCAGAGTGCATCGCCGGTCTAGCCACAGTTCTAACTCCAAATAATTTTGAGAAATATATGGCTTTTCCTGAAAACTTGTAATTTGACATTTTTATGTCTCATAGAGAATTCATAAACGGCAAGGTCAACCACTTCTTTCTAATTAAATTGTGTGGCTACTTCTATAACCCATTATGTCTTTTCTCGATTCCCATATATCCCAACAGAACAACACAAGACATAAATCGACTCAAGTGTTAGAGCCTCGCAAGGCAAGTTCCCAAGATGGTTAGAAGGCCAGGTAGTAAATTACAAACCAACATGTTTGAAATATAAACTTAACCGCAACGTCGAGCAAGGCACTTGTTGGACTTGGACCTAAGCCAAAGTCTCGAGATTTGTCCAGTGACAATGTGAATATAGAGCTTCTTTATCAGCATGCAAGGCTGCTGGTTCAAATTTAAGGTCGTGAAGTTCTCAATAACTCAAAGTTCAATTATACAAGAAAATTATTCTTTCTTTCCAAATAGCTCAATTGAATGGTATGGAGAATTCTCACAAGGCGAAGACCAGAATATAGAGTGCCCAAACAATTTTGTCAACGAAATCTCTAGGTCGAATTTTTCTATGGATGATAATTAAAAAAGAACTTATATTAGTGCAATTTTCCGACATAAATTATGTTCCTAAATAAAGCAACAAAAAATAAATATTATCGATGAAAAAGTACATATGTAACATAATAACATTTAAAAGAATAATTTAAGATTAACAATGAAATTTTTTCATTGGTAATAACTTAAAAGAATAATCTTAATAAATTTACTTTAGTGCTAAACTTTCATAGCTAAATAAACTAATAAAAAAATGAATATTACCTTCAAAAAATTCTATTGGCAGTTAAATAACAAATAAAAATAATTTAAGTACTTATATGAATGGATTTTTAGATAATAATATTAAAAATAAATGTCAACAGAAATTTGTCAATATAAAAGTTAAGTAGAAAAGATGGAAAATTTTGTCGAGAATTAAATAATAGTCAAAAAATAACTTATATGTCGATAATTTTATAAATAGAAAATAAAAATTCAAAAAGATATTCGTAACTTCAAAAAAGTGATGAAGCAATAAATTTTCATTGGTGACATCGACGATTTTTTCATTAGTAATCAACAATAAAAGTACTGATAAATTTTGATTCGGTATTGTTCTCAGTAATTTTGTTCTAATAACTGACAATGTTGATTTCTATATAATCCCTGAAAATAATATAGTTGACGACCGTCGCGGAATTTATGCCGATGACCATTTGCTTTTATTATTCTTGAAAAATGCCCTGTCAGAGATTTTGCCTAATGCCTTCTAGATGCTTAAGGCCCCTCTAGCTTTAAGCATTATATAATTGTTATTTTTGTTGTTGGTTTTGTTACATGTATAGCAGAAACTAGAATTATTGTTTTTCTTTTAATGTAGTTATAATTTTGAACGATCATAGCTTGAAACCGAGCATTTTCATGAAGGGGTTAACTATAACTTACACAATATTTTTATTACACTTACTCATCTGGTTTGTCTCTATTTAATGAGGATGTTTACTGATATTAATAAGTACACATGAGATGGGAAGAGTGTGTTATATCAGAGAAAACAGGTTCACACTTACATAAGAAATAGCACCCCATTTTATCCTTGATGTGGAGGGAACTGAAATGAATATGGAGCACATGATCTACTCAGATAGTGAAGACTTCATAAACATGTTTGGGTCACAAGTACAGTCCATTCAACCAAAATGTCGAACATGACCAGCAGTTGTTGATTACCTCGTGTCAATAACCTCAAGAGGCGTTCAATTATGGGTCGTTCAATTATGTTATGTTCATTAGGTAGTCTCTGTGTTTTCTTGTTGAGATTATTTTAGCATTGTGTTTATTGTACCTAAACTAGTCCATCTTGTGTGCAAATATTGTGTGTGCACCTTGTGGTCGGCCATACATTATTTGTAAAATATATTTTAGTAGTAATATAAACGACAGATCGATATAAAAGTAGTGGTGGTTTCATTACATTGAAGAAATTGACTGTCCACATTTAGACCTACTTCCTAGAGACGTTTTCATCACACATTATGAGAACGAGATTAGTTAACAGTATAGCTACAGTTCTGACTCCAAATCATTTTGAGAAATGTATGGCTTTTTAGGATAACTTGTGATTTGACATTTTTATGTCCCATAGAGAATTCAAAAAACGGCAAGGTCTACCCTTCTTTCCAATTAAATCATGTGGCTACTCCAATCAACCAATCATGTCCTTGTTGATTAAATTAAGTAATTTGTGTAATAAAACTCATCAGTATATAATTAATGGAAAATAAATAATAGAATTAGAAATGGTTGGCTTTAGAGAATCGCGAAAGTAACAGAAAATAAATAATAGAATTAGAAATGGTTGGCTTTAGAGAATCGCGAAAGTCGCCGTCCTAAAGTCGTGTGGCCTTCCTTCGATGCGGATATTATCCATGACTACTGCGATTCCAAGATAAAACTCTTTTAGCTCACAGCCGATTCTCTTTCTATGGACACGACCAAAGGGAGATAAGAACAAGCCTTTTAACTAGTTGCCAAAACAAGAAAATAAGTATAGTGTAGAAAGTATTTTTTCTAATCTTGTTTTCTTGTGTTGTGTCTAAAAACATGAAAACTACACCCCTTTTATAGTAGAAAAATCAACTCTCACTTTGATGAAAATTTATGTCATTCAAATTGGTTTTAATCATGAAATTAAGGAGTTTTGAATTTGTTTAAAAAGCGAAAATTAAAAACAAAAACTGAAATTAAATCAAATTAATTTGGATGTTTAAATCTTTAGGTTACAACGGTCCCCCACAAGACTTAAACATTCAAACAAAACAAAACAACAAATATATATATATATATATATATATATATATATATATATATATATATATATATATATATAATAAGCAACATTATCTTGTGCAATAGGTGTAGGTGTCTTGGGACTTGAACCTCACTTAGTGATGACAATTTCTATTTGAGGAGCCATAATGGACTAAATCTTGAATTAAGTCCCTTTGTCCAAACTTCAATTGTCTCACACAGTATTGAATTAGGCTCGGGTTCATAGCGGTAAGCATTTGTTAATGGCCATGCGCTCTTATCTTGATTCTAGTAAGAGTCTCTAGGAATAGTCCAATCCCATGAACACGGCCTCATGGCAACTCTTACATAGGTGAGTCCTCCAGAGCGCGTCGACCCGCACCTCGCGAGAGTATTCCCGCCTCGGTACTCATTCGAGGTTAAACCCTTCCTAACATCACATAATATAGCACTATCACCATAGAGACGAGCACAAATAATATAGTGTTATCTTAAGTCACGCAATACAAGTTGTTTCTACCCATTGAACCTTCTTCATGGGATCTCCAATCACAAAGGTTGGGTTACTCCCGTAGGTGACTTCCTTGTGGGCTTAAGCCCATCCCCCTCGATGATTCATCAACACTTTTTTTGTGTAAACCCTTTGTTAAGTTGTCTGCCAAATTCTTTTCAGATCTTACAAAATTTAGAGAAATCACACTTCTCTTTAATAAGGCCTTTAACTGACTTATGTCTTGCTTGTATATGTCTATTTACCTTCTTATTCGAATGAGATTGATTTACAAGTTCTATTCTGATTCTATCACAATGTATAGAGATAGCTGAAATTGGTTTACTTATTAAAAGTATGTCTAGTAGTGATGGCAAACAGAGCGGACCGCACTGTCGACCCGACAGCCCTCTCCATGAATTTACGGACCCGGGCCGGCCCGAGCCCGTCGGATGACGGCCCGGTCGAGACCGAGCCGTGTTATTGTTCATGGATCGGCCTGGTGAAATCCGGCCCGGGCCCTGGTCCATGATCAGATCCGTGGACCACGGACGAGCCACAGTCCACGGTCAACATAGTCCCGGCAAAGGCGGGGCCCGGCCGATGCAATATGCAGCGGTCGAAATATGACCATTACGTATGCAATACCATATTTCGACCGTTTACAATTGGTCCCAATTTTTTTTTTCAAGCGGCTATTTTTTTTCCCTATATATATCCCATAAATTAACTCTCTATTCTCTTCACAAATCTCTCAAGTCTCAACTTACAATCTTACATTCATACTAATGTATTAGGAAAAATTGACTGTATTATCCGGTCACCCACGGTTTAGTCGTGACAGCCCATTGCCATCTCTAATGTCTAGTAATAGATCTCTTAACCATTCAGCATTGGTACAAGTAGTATCTAATGCTATTAATTCCGATTCTAGAGTACTTCTCGATATAATAGTTTGTCTTTTTGAACCCCAACGTATAGCCGCACCACCTAACATAAATACATATCCAGTAGTAGACTTGATATCTACATTGTCAGTTATCCAATTTGCATCACTATATCCTTCAACCACATTTGAAAATTTTTTATAACATATAGAATAATCTAATGTACCTCGAAGATATTTAAAAACTCTTTCTAGTGCATACCAATGTTCCTTATTTGGATTGTTCGTATACCTACTAAGTCTCCCAACAGCAAATGATATATCTGGTTTTGTCCTATTTGCTATATACAACAAAGACCCAATTAATTGAGAATACTTCAACTGTGAAACTCGTTCACCTAAATTCTTTTTCAAGTGCACATTTGAATCATATGGAGTAGATACTTGCTTAATATCATAATACCCAAACTTTTTTAACATTTTCTCTATAGCACTTGACTGATTCAATAGAATTCCTTCAGACGTTTTCATTAATTCCATTCCTAAAATTATATGAGCTTCTCCCAAATCTTTCATCTCAAAATTTTTAGACAAATATTTCTTCACATCATTAACAACAATTATATTTGTCCCAAATATTAATATGTCATCTACATATAAACAAAGTATCACATGCTCATTATTATATTCCTTGCAATACACACACTTGTCGTGTCCATTGACCTTAAATCCATATCCTAGTATAACTTTGTTGAACTTTTCATGCCATTATTTAGGAGCTTGTTTTAACCTATATTATGACTTCATCAATTTACATATCTTATGTTCTTGTTCTTTAACTTTATAACCCTCCATATATTTCTTCATTTAAGTCGCCATTCAAAAATGCAGTCTTAACATCCATTTGATGAATAATCAACTTATGAACACTAGCTAAAGCTAACATAGTCCTAATAGTAATTATTCTAGCAACAGGAAAATAAGTATCAAAATAATCAACACCTTCACTTTGAGTGAATCCCTTTGCTACTAATCTAGCTTTATATTTATCAATATTACCATCAGGTTTCAACTTCTTCTTGAATACCCACTTACATCCTATAGCCTTACTTCCTTGAGGTAAATCACATAAAACCTAAGTATTATTTTGTATAATTGATTCATATTCATCATTGATAGCTTCTTTCCAATAAGGTGCATCTATAGATGACATAGCATCTTTATATGTTTTAGGTTCACCTTCAACTAAATATGTGAAGAATTCTTCTCCAAAATTTTTTTCCGTTCTATTCCTTTTACTTCTCTTAAGTTCAGGTTCAGCTTCTAAAGATGAACTAGATGGAGTATTATTTAAAATCACATTCCTAGATGTAGATGGTTCACTTGGAATCCTAGTCTTAAAAGGAAAAATATCTTCAAAATAGGTAGCATCCCTAGCTTCTATAATAGTATTGTTCGAAATACTACTAATTTCAGAGTTTACAATTAAAAAATGATTCGCAGAACTATTTTGAGCATATCCTATAAAGACAGCATCTACAGTTTTCGGTCATATTTTCTTCTTTTTAGGATCAGGTATAATAACTTTAGCTAAGCACCCCACGCTTTCATGAAACCTAACCTAGGAAACCTCTTTTCCATAACTTCATATGGAGTTTTAACACTTTGTTTTTTAACGGTCACTCGATTCAATATATAACAAGAAGCTAGAACAACTTCACCCCATAAATTCTCGGGTGCTCCAGAACGTATTAACATAGCATTAACCATGTCCATTAAAGTTCTATTCTTTCTTTCGGCAACCTCATTAGATTGCGGTGAATAAGGAGGTGTAACTTCATGTATTATACCATTATTTTCACAAAAAACATTAAAACCATACGCAGTATACTCTCCTCCTCTATCAGATCTTAAGACTTTTATCTTACTTTCTAATTGATTTTCAACCTCAGCTTTATAGATTTTGAACTTATCAAATACTTCATCCTTAGTCTTTAATAGATAAACATAACAATATTTAGAATAATCATCTATATTTAGAATAATCATCTATAAAAGTTACAAAGTACTTATTCCCAGCTCTAGTTAGAGACCTATTAGAATCACAAACATCACTATGAATCAACTCTAAGAGATTTGTATTTCTTTGAACCGATTTATAAAGTTTCTTAGTTTGTTTAGCTTGTACACAAACCTCACACTTTCTATTATCAACTTGAGCTTTTGGAATCAAATTTAGATTCATTAATCTCTTGATCTTCTTATGACTAACATGTCCCAATCTTTTATGCCACAAACAATTAGATTCAACATTAAAAACAATAGAAGAATTTTGATAATTTTCATCAACAACATTCAACTTAAACAATCCATCACTAATATAACCTTTTCCAATGAATACATCATTCTTGGTTATTATAATTTTATTCGACTCCATTACAACCTTAAAACCTCTTTGAATAAGATAAGATTCGCTAACTAAATTTCTTCTAACTTCAGGAACATGCCGAACTTGATCTAAAACCAAACTCTTTTCAGAAGTCATTTTAAGCTCAATTCTTCCAATTCCCAATACACGAGCAATCATATCATTTCCCAAAGTTACACTTCCTCCACTTGAAGTCGATAAGATTTAAACAAACTTTTATCAAAACAAACATGGATATTTGCTCCTTAATCTAACCACCAATCATTACTTTTATAAGTAAAATTGACTAAAGGGATTAATGATTCACACCTAATAGAAGGTTCACCGTCTTCCAACATATTCACTTGATCTTTTTGAGATTTAAACATAGGCTTGTACTCCTTAGTTTTCTTGAAGTACTTGATCTTGCGTCACGTGATTCGTCCTTCCGCACACAAAACATGGCTTTGATTCTCCTTTGCCTTTGCCTTTGCCTTTGCCTTTGCCATTGCCATTGCCATTGCCATTGCCATCCCTCATCGTAATTATTCTTTGGTGGAAATTTTTCTTATTACGGTGAAAGTTCTTCTTGAACCTAATATTTTGAGACTTGAAATGTTTTGAAGTATTAGTAGAATTTTAAAATTTTCAACCAAATTTGCCTTAGCCTTCATCCCATCACCTTGGCTTAAAACCTTTCTATGTTGTTCTTCTACTCTCAAAGAATTAAAAACTTGGTTTAATGTCATAATCTCTTGCTTATGTCTAAGACCTTTAGCAAAGTCCGACCAAGATGGCGGAAGTTTATCTATAAGACATGACACCTTATAATCTTTACTAAAATTTGACCCCTTCTCTTCCACAAGTCGTAACAAATCTTGAAATTCATGAATTTGTTCCTTAATAGATTTTCCATCTACCATAAAATATTTATTAAAGGTTGATGCATTAAACCTATTTACGCCCGCATTATCAATTCCATATTCATCCTCTAAAGTTTTCCAAAGCTCTTTAGAACTAGTGATATTTTGATAAATATCATAAAGCCTATCGGAAAGAGCACTAAGAATTCGATTATGACAATGGAATTCTATTTGTTCGGAGTTAAACCATGATGTGGACACTCCACCTTCATTGGTTTCTTCTATGTCAGAAATTAACCCAAGAACAGTCAACCAATATTTCATTTGTTTTTGCCATCTCTTAAAGTTTTTTCCATCAAAATTTTCAGGCTTAGCACTAATTATATCTTCACAAGATGTCATTTTTTACACTAGGAATTACTAAGACAAAGAAGAGAAAACTGTATAGATATAAGTTTGTCAATATAACAATTAATTTAGTCAAAGTAATGTGTGTAACAACAATAATAAATATCACAATTAAGCAAATGAACTATTTAGTTAAATTAAAATTAAAGTTTCAAATAAAAGTCATAACATCTACTACGAAATTAAAGAACAATTCTAAATGGTAAATAAATACAAATAAAACATCTATTACTAATATACAAACATCTTTAAAACAGAATGTAATTTTATTATTATTATTATTATTATTATTATTATTATTATTATTATTATTATTTTATTTTAAGAAACTAAAAATTAAAATCAATTTGTTACTTTTGTATTATATTTATTGCAAATCCAATACGTACAAACACTAAGTTAAATAATAAAATAAACTTAATAACAAACTCTCTTCTTTTCAAATATTGTGCCAATAATTTGAAATTAAAATTGATAACACAATTAATTCAAAGTTAGATAAAAATGATTGTAGAATTTTTCTGCACCAAGTTTTTTAAAATAGAAATATTTGCTCAAATTACAATATTGTCAAGAGTGCAAAATAGTAAAAGAAAGTTTATATAAGTTTTCACAATATAAAAATTCATGAACTAAAGCAATTAAACATTTTCCAACATTCTAAAATTAATAACTTATCTAAAATAAATTTTACTACACAAATCACTTTACACAACTTTAGATTGTTGATTAAATTAAGTAATTTGTGTAATAAAAGCGATCGATATATAATTAACGAGAAAATAAATAATAGAGTTAGAAATGGTTGGCTTTAGAGAGTTGCAAAAGTCATTGTCCTAAAGTCGTGTGGCCTTCCTTCGTCAGACGGTATTGTCGACTACTACACGGCTCCAAGATAAAACCCTTTTAGCTCATGCTTGATTCTCTTTCTATGGGCACGACCAAAGAGAGATAAGAACAAGCCTTTTAACTAGTTGCCAAAACAAAAAATAAGTATAGTGTAGAGAGTATTTTTCTAATCTTGTTTT
>CM042667.1:35476225-35497162 GCA_023638005.1 Forsythia suspensa
GCCACTTTAGATATCGAATCCATTCCTATACAAGTTATTAGGGGTGGGCAAAACATCAAACCACCATGACGGACCGACCCAAACCGACTCGGGTTGGTTTGGGTCGATTTTAGCAAAAATTGGGTCGGTTCGGGTTCGTAAAACTAATTTTGGTAATCGGGTCGGGTCGGGTAGGTTTGTGAAATCCAAACCGACCCGATATTTTATTTTTTTTCATTTTCGACTTATTAATGTAGTTTATAACCAAAAAAAAAAAAATAACTATAACTAAAAAAACGCGACCAAGGAAAACTTTCAACCCAAACCCAACCCATGGCCCAATTCCATAATCCATTCCCACCAATTACCAACCCAAATCAATAGCAAAACCTAATACCACCAAATGTGATCTTCACTTCTTCACCGCGACTCCATCGTGAACTGTGATCTTCATTCTTCACCAAGCACTCAAAGACTAATCACTAACCAAAGTCCGGACTCAGAGCGTGGGACGCGACGCATCTCTCCTTCAAACTCGCACGCAAGACTCCGTCAGTCCATTGTCTTCGACGCAATTTTGCCCTAATTTCTTCAATCTCTCGGACTCTCCTTCATTATCTCGAATAACACAATGGACCCATGTTATTAACGCACTCCGTCTGTGTTTTTTTTTTTTTTTTTTGAATGTTTTTGTGTTGTTAAAAACTTAAAATTTATATAAAATGAAGGTTGTTTGTGGATGTTAATTTTATAAAATGAAGGTTTTTGGCATAATATTATCCAAATTTTAGAACTATTGCCAGCAAAATCATGTATTAATTATTACGGTGATAATGTCAGCCATTTCATCTCTATCACTGTGATGCATCTCTATAATGTCAGCCATTTCATTCTGCAAAATCATGTATAAATTATATCAGTATAATTTTAGAACCATTGCCAGTAATTCTGCAAAATTTTAGAACTATTGCCATTTGCCAGTCGTTTTGCTTGAATCTGTTTTTTTATTACTCATTATATCAATTTTTGCTTGAATCTGTTTTTTTTTTAGAAACCATGTTTTTTTTTAACTGATTGTATATGTTAATATGTATTTTAGAACCTGATAGCCTGGAATGCATTACCCTTGACATTGTAAAATCTTTGGTCCCATATCCATCAATGACTTGAGTCCTCCCTTGATTCTGGTGATTACCAGGGTTGTTTCTTATTTTTGTAATAGTTGTGTCCTCTCTTTTGCCACAATTGCAATTTCCAAATCTTTATCTGGAAGCATGTAAATGAATGATTTATGTATTTTTAGTTCTAGATAACCAGAGAGTTTAAGAATATTATGTCCATCTTCCATTTACTAATGCTTCTAATTTCTTCATTCAACTTCATGTTAATATGTAGATTTGAATATGGACATGGACGGCGAATTTCAATCTACTGGTGCCACTCCGTCAACAACAAACACAGGTACAGATCCTACAAATATTCCTCCACTTCCACCAACAACTTTAGGAAAGAGAAAAAGTTCTAGAAAAACTTCAGAGGTTTGGGATCATTTTACAATAGTAGGGGATCCAAATGCGGAAGATGTTAGGTGTGAGTGTAAGTATTGTGGACAATCTTATGCTTGTGGGGCTAAGAAATGTGGTACAAGTACTTTAAGGGCGCATTTAACTAGTCATTGTAAGAGATATCCGGGAAGAGTTGAAGACCAACGGCAAAAAATCTTAAGTTTTGACAAAAGAGAAGAGGGTGGTGGAAGTAATCTTATGGCAATTGGATTTAGTAAGGAAGCATGTAGACTTGCACGGGCTAAGATGGTGATTATTAATGAACTATCTTTTAGTTTTGTTGAAGGAAATGGATTTAGACACTTTTGTAGTGTAGCATGTCCTAGGTTTGAACCTCCATCTCGTAGAACTGTTGTTAGAGATATTTACCATCTATTTTTGGATGAAAGATTGAAATTGAGAAATATCTTTACCAACCAATGACAAAGAGTATCCCTTACTACAGATACTTGGACATCTATTCAAAACGTAAATTATATGTCTCTTACAGCTCATTTCGTTAACTCTGAATGGATGATTCGTAAAAGAATTTTGAATTTTGTGTGATATCTAATCACAAAGGCGAAACAATTGGGAAGTTGATTGAAAATTGCTTACGAGGAATGGGGCATTGATAGGGTGTTCACAATTACAAATGGACAATGCTAGTGCAAATGAAATGGCAATTTCATATTTGAGACGGAAGATGTTGGGTTGGGGCATTGATAGTTGTGTTTTGGATGGGAAATACTTGCACATGAGGTGTTGTGCACATATTGTGAATTTGATAGTGTGTGAGGGTTGAAGGAAGCACATGATTCAATAATTAGTATTCGTAATGCAATTAAGTATGTTAAATCTTCACCATGAGATACGAAAAATTAAAAGAGTGTTCAACCAAAGAAAAGATTGAATCAAAATCAATTGTGTTTCTAGATATGCCTACAAGGTGGAATTCTACCTACTTGATGTTGGAGACCGCTTTGAAGTATCAAAAAGCTTTTGAGCGGTTAGAAGAGGACGATGGACATTTCTTAGGCTATTTTCGAGAAGATGATGGTGGTAGGAGAAGGGGTGGACCACATTTACTACGTGATTGGAAAAATGCTTCGATTTTTGTTAAATTTCTGAAGAGTTTTTATGATGTTACTTTAAAGTTTAGTGCTTCATTACATGTGAGCTCCACGGTTTATCATCATGAAGTATGTTTACTTGTAACCGATTTAGAGAATTGGAGATCTAGTGGAGATTGTCTTTTTAAGTGAAATGGTGACAACATGAGACGAAAGTTTGACAAGTATTGGAGGAAGATAGACAATGTAAATCAAATGTTGTTGATTGCTACGGTGCTTGATCCAAGATACAAATTGGATTACGTTGAGTATTTTTTTTACGATATCTATAACGCATTTATCATTTGTTGGTGGTCGCCATGACCGACGCATTGAAGGATAATTTGATGGCTATTTATGATTGGTATGTTCGGTTTGCGGGAAGTACTCAAAGCAATGAAGAGACTAGGGATGTGGATTCCGCAAGTGGATTGTCTTCTGCAAGTCATGTTAGTACCACTTCTAGTGGGTCTTCTGTTCATATGTCAAAGTTTAAAGAAAAATTTGTAGCGAAAGACTCAGTTGAACTAAAAAATGACGTGGAAAGGTACTTGTTAGAACCTCGTGAGGACGTAGACAAGGAGGACTTTGTTGTACTTAATTGGTGGAGGGTGCATGGAAGCAAGTACACTACCTTGTCCAAAATTGCAAAAGATGTGTTGGCAATTCAGGTGTCCACAGTGGCTTCAGATAGTGCTTTTAGTACTGGATGAAGAATCATCGATCCCTTTCGTAGTTCTTTAACTGCGAAGATGGTCGAGGTTTTGGTTTGCACACAAAATTGGCTCAAATCTACTCCAACTGAAGAAAGATTCTATATGAAAGATGTGGAGTATTATAACAAATTGGGTTAAGGTAATTAACCATTACATATTTACATTATAGATGTTAGTTATATATGTTTGTATATTCATAACATTTATTGACTATTCACTTATGTTGTTCGATTTTATAGAACTTTCGGAGTCAATCTCGAAGAATAAAGAATCCAGCAATGAGAAATGATTCATGTATGTGTTGAGTGTTTTAGGTAAGTAATATTTCCTCATGCCTTTATATTATAAAGTTAATAAATTTTCAATCTCTATTTAAATAACGGATGACTTCTTTATTTAGTGTGGTATTGGATAATACAAGTCAATTTTTCCTAATACATGATTGTTGCCAAGCACTAAATGAATTACATAACTTTTGTTATAAAACTTAATATGGATGTATATTTATTAAGTAGTATTTTTAATTTTTTCTCCAAACATGTGTTTGAATTAGTGCACCTTCGTGCAAGTATTTTCCTCATGAGCACGTGTTAAAATTCATAAATATTTAAATCAAACTAAGATCGTAAATAATTTGAATCAAGAATTTGAAAATGGAGTGAAAAGAGTTCTCTTCGAGTTACCGAAAAAAAAAGGTTGGTTGAGTGATGTGAACTCGATATTAGTAGAATCGGATGTCAATCAACCCGATTTTGAGTATTAATGATACAGGTATTATGTATATACTTATTGCGCCATGGAATTTTACTGAATTTTATCAGTGCTTGTAGCTCTGAAGAGAATTTGTTGTGTGAGGATTGCTTTTTGTTATAGGTCATGAATTTCAAAACCAGCTCAAAAAAAATCTCTATTTTATTATGATTTCTTTTGTATCAATGGTAATAAACTGTTCAATCATTGGTACACAATGGCGGAGCCGTAATATGACAAAGGGTGGTCTGGGGAATCGCCCTAAATTATTATTTTTTCAAACCACAATTACTGAGCTCATTTTTATGAAAATCTAATATTTTTGTATGTTATAATCTTTAAAAAACTTACAAGAAGTCATTGCACAAAAATATTAAAGATGTAAAACTAGTCAAACTCTTCTTATTCACGTTGCCTTCTACAAAATTATCTTCCAAAATAGGATGATCAAGTACACAAATAAAATTAAACGCTTATTCGGTGTAGTTTTTTTTTTTAAAAATAGGTTTTTTGCTACTTTATTGACTTTTCAAACTTTTTACACTACAAAAAAGTTTGAAAAGTCAAAAATAGTAGGTAAAAAAATGGGTTTTTTTGGGAAAAAAAAAATGATTACCGAACAAGCCCTAAATATCACTCAAGCTCAAAAGGAAAAAAAAAAATTTAAATACGATATGTATTAACAAGTAAAGTGCCTTTATTAATATTGTATTATTATTTGAAGAATGGGTCAATCATTTATAATTTTGTATTATTAATTTTATTAGGTCAATAAGTCTAATTGTCTTACATTAAATTGATATTGTGTCAATGAATCCAATTGTCATCCATTAAATTGATATTATATTAAAGTTAAATTGTATATTAAAAAATTTAAAAATTTTTAAAAAAAATCCTAAAAAGTTGGGAGGTCTATGTCTCTCCTGGGACCCCCTAACTCCATGCCTGCTGGTACATACCTTGATCTAATTAATAGAGCAAATATTAAAATATGAGTCAAACAAGTAATTAATTAGAAATAGAAGGTGTTATCAAATTTTAAATTGGTATTTGGCTATGAGTATGTATCAATATATATATTCCTACTATCTCATATAATAGTGAGTTTAGGGTTATTAATGTTCACATTTTTGTCTAAAACGGCATCGTTTTGGTAACATCACTAAGACGTCATTTCTTTATTTTTCTATTACAAATTGACACAGGTTTTCTTTAATTTTTTAAAGGGTAACGGATTTTTTTTTTTTCCTTTTTCACACTACGCTAATATAGCTCTCACCTTCCGAGTCATTTGTGCAAATCCTAGAAATCGTCTCCCTTTATAACTTCACCATACTTGAAGGTTTTTGAACGAAATTTGTTGTGGGTTTTGAAGGGTAAGTCGATCTCTTGTTTTCTTCTCCCTCTTATTTCGATGTGCGATCTTTTCTATTGTATATAAGCATTTGTGCTGCCATCTTACAATCAACCTTTCTGCAGTTTTGTGTTAGAAGGTTTCGTTGCAGTGAATCTAACATCTGAGGTACATTTTAGTTATAATGATGCACTATTTTTTTCCACTTCCGATTTTGGTCCATACATGCAAACACACCAAAGAAAGGAAAACTAAGACACTTAGCCTAGTAGTACAAAGAAAGCCAAAGACAAAGAAATGAGTCGTTGTATAGTGTTTTGTTTGTCCAGATCTGTGCGAAAATGTTTGCTTTGAAGCAAACCTGACCACTGAGGTACGTTTTGGCTTCAATTTTTTATTTGGTTTTTTCAGTTTCATTTTTCCAGATTTCTTACGGTGTTGCTTTTCAAAATACTGCAGTGTTTGATCTAAAAAAGTATTGTTCTCGTTTGTTTGTGCGGATATTTGAGTTATGTTATAGTTTTCCTTCGTCGTTTTGGAATGCCGAATTTTTTTTCCAGATTGTTGTTGGCTATTGACGTTAGGGTATAGTTGGTTTTTGCCTACTTATTTTTTCTTAAACGGGATATGAAACACGAAACGGATTGTCAAGTGTTTACGAGTTTGTGAAATAATTGTTGCTAAGTCATTGGTGTCTCGAAAATAGTTGTGAATTTGTTATTGCTTTTGTTAATTGTGTGGTGATTGTGGAGTTGTTTGTAAAATTGAATATTTTCAAAGTTTGTCTCTACAATTTTTTAAAATTGATTTGGATTTCTTTCTTTTACCTAGGTGGTAGAGTTATTTGGGAACTATGTCTTTATTGTTGGGATATTTTCTCAAAACTTGCGAAATCAAAAGATACATCAATTGTTGAAAAGGAAAAGATATGATATAATATTATATTATATTATATTTGGTGACTAAAATTGAACAATTTTTTAAATTTTGGACACCTTTGTAGTCGAAACTTGGAAGAACTTTAGGGTGTATGTTAACCATAAATTGACGTAGTTTATTCTCTTTTGTAGATGTGACTTGAGGATTTTCTGAGAGAAAAATTGTAAGTCTAGCATCCTAGTTGTTTTTCTTGTCTCTTTGTAGGTTGTATAAAGAGTAGAAATTTGTGAGTATGGTAAAGTTTAAAATATTATTTTTCTTGAGATACTTGGAGATTTTGGTTAGTGAAATCTATATGATTGTAACGATTTTCATATAGTGAAATCTTTGATGATCTATAAATCTTTCTCTATCTTTTATATATTTTTGTTTCATTATTTTCTACGAACAAAGATCTTGTGGGTAATAAAAAAATTGGTCTTAATTCCCAACATTTATCTCTAAATCGTAGCTATGGTAGTAATTGAAAAAGGCAAACCATATGAAAACATATATGTTAAAAGTTTTCTTATATTTTTCCCCTTTAGGACGATTCAAGGTGTCTATAGAGTTTGTAATTTGATTTCTTTCCTACCTGGTTTGTTGTCTTCCATTATATGGCTTCTCTTCGATTTAAAAGTGTGATACTAAAGAATGATAAAATTGTGTGGAGTTGTTAGTTTTAGATTTCAGATCTAAGTTATTACAGTTTTTTGTTTTAATTTTTTTTTTCCTTTTGGCATGTTTAGGTCCGGTTTTATATTTTGAGTTAAACATATGGAGTTCCCTCTTTTGGTATTGGATTGTTATCTAACCTTATGATAATTTCATTATTTGTGTGTGGCTTGTTTCTTGTTTTACCTCTTTTGGTTTTGGATTGTTATCTAACCCTATGATAATTTCATTATTTGTGTGGCTTGTTGCTTGTTTTACCTCTTTTTTATGTTTCGTTGTGCTTTTCCATTGAATTGTATTTTTTTTCATTGTCATTTTTATCAAGATTATAGTCAAATTGCTTATTCACCTCTTTCAGAAGATTGACGAGAGTAACTTTTCCACGGTACTAATTTTCATTTATTTTTTTCTCACGCCAAATGTTGGAGGTATCTTGATTTTTTAGTTCATATTTACTTTTCAAATCTTGGCGATCATTTCATTACTGCTTTGGTTCATTCTATAAACCTCATACCGCATGTACATTGCTATGTGTGATCTAAAATTAGGCACTTACAAAATAGTATGAAGTCGTTCGCAGACCCAAAACACAACTCCCAACATCCATACAACAAATATTTCACTCATCCAAGATAATCAGCTTTTTTTCTTCTTACCATCAAAATAATAACTTTCAAGGTTTCTTCTTGCTAGATTTTAAGTAACAAATTTAAGAACATGATATTAATGCTAACTGCTTCAAAATAGCAATGCTAGCTAATATACCATAATAGATTCTATAACAAACAACTGTATTCAAAAATATGTTATTGCCTGTTTATATAACATATATAAGTCACTTCAATTCACTTTCCTCAAATTATTTGTCTATTTACTAAATTAGCAAACACCTTAAATTTAAGTCAAAATTCTCTTATTACCAAACAACTTTTTAATACATTATTTCAATTATATTCATCCAATCATACTTCATAAAGAAATCATCATGGGCACTTGGTGTGCATCGCACGTTTGCAAAACTAGTATATGTATAAGTAAGGGCTCGTTTCTTTAAACCTTTCTATGAGTCAGACTTATGTAGTGGTCGACATTCTCATGTTTACTTGTCTCGCTCACAACCCAAACTATATTTTGGATGGGTATAGTCTCCCAATCACATAACATCAACTCAGTAAATCCATGTTTTGCTAAATCTACTGGAAGATCTAAAAATAAATAAAATAATCAAATTCTTCATATGTCTAATAAGTTAAGCTTTTTTATGTGAGATTATCATCTCATATGGTTTCTCTACGAACAAATATTTTGAGTTCAATGTCTTGTTGTCATCTATTTATGAAAATTTTACATAAGTAAATTTGATTTTTTTTGAAGATATAACTAAATAAAAACACCTCACTCTACCAATTTAACTTTTAAACGAGATAGGCATTTAATAATATGAGCAAATTCGGACAATTGCTTCAAATACAGTATCGGGAAGTGCCGTTTATGGAATCTCAATATCCACGGGCTATTAGCTAAATGGAAATTATGTAATAATAAGATATTGCCTTGAGCGAGTCACATCTTGCGATTTACCACTGCTGGGTTTCTAATTTTAGAAATACGACTTTTGCTATATAACTCGCTCACAACTTTATTTTACCAAATTACTAACACACACATGTAAAGTGGCCAGGCTTTTTTTAAATGTAATCTTAATTTAAGCCCACGTGAGATTAGGGCTCTTGAAGTTAAGGTTAGACTTAATTATAATTTAAGTTGGTCAAATTAGTCAAATATTTATTTTTATTCACGCATTTTGTAAGATCCACAACTTACTATCAATACATTTCGTAAGATTCAACTTATAAACACTTGAAATATAACTTCAGTGCTCACAAACATGCACTAAATTTGACTCATTCGATGTGAAAAATGAAATCATGTAGCGCACAAACTTAATTGTTTGTTATAGAAGTACATTAATAAGGGGGCTGTGATTGTAGACTAGATAACTAATTGTTCACGTGACAATAATTGCAATTTGTATGTGAAATGATGAATCCATTTATCTAATAATAATGATATGTATTATTATTGGTGCTTAGCATCTATCTAGATATCCAATATGGTTTACATCCTACAATTGATTAAAAAAAAAATTGATCATCAATTGTAGATCAATGTAGACTTCACTGTCATCTAGACTGAAGCTAAGCACAAATGATGCTACATAGCATGACTTAAATATAATTGATCACATATCACTGATGTTACGCACCAATCCCATCGGCGATCCCACGGTGCCGCGTAGGCATTATCGGGGCATTTGGTCCGACCCTAACTTTGTTCCGAGGCGTCCAGGCCGACCCTAACTTTGTTCCGAGGCGTCTAAAGGCGAGTGAAGCGATTCTCGAGTCTCCAAGCGCCGAGCGATTGGTTAGCCGACCCAGGTTGCGTCGAGAAAGCCTCTCGCTAAACCGCAACTCAATCTCGAGAAGATTGACGGACGACTGCCATTACGACTTGTCACGATCATAGCCCTTTAGTTTGCGCCGAAAGTGACTTTCCCATTAATGCGAATGACGTGGCGTCAAAGATGTGACTTAAGAACCCCTCGGATGGGGCCACGTGCCGCACATCAAGGGGATCGCTTTCACAAAGTTGGCCTATAAATACCAAACTCATTTCACGTAAAAAGGATGTTGAAAATATTACTCTAAGTATACCTATAACAAGTCCTTGATTCTAACTATTCTCAAGTATTCTAACCACGGGAACTGTTAGTCCGAGGCCCTCGGGCTTTCACCTTTGCTTTAAGAGTGTTTTAACCCTTTATATTCCTTTGAATCTTCCTCCCATCCCGGACGGGGATTACCTACGTGGTTGAATAAACCACGTGGCGATCTTAGTGAAAGGAAAACACACGTGAGCACGGGGCGTGGGGATCCTGCTGGCAACCATTTTCGGGGTCAGCAGTTGGCGCCGTCTGTGGGAACCGGACAAAAAGCTTTCTTTTTCCTTGAACAAAGGAACCCCACCGAAAAGGGATCAACCGCCCACAAAATGAGTGGAAGCAATGAAGAAGGAACCCTAGAAGAACCAGGCCGAGAGAAAAAGATGAAGTCGTGGTGAAGAAGCCCCAAGGAGGCGAGGAAGAAGGCCTCCCACGAACCTCGAACGAGAAATGAGAACGATGGCCGCCGGCGTGAGATGCAGTTGGCTCAAAGACCATGCACAAATGCAGGGTATATCCAATGATGATGCATGCGGGTGAGGACCACCCGAGAGTCCGATCCAGACGAGGCCGATGAAGAACAAGAAGTTAACAAAGAAGGCGCCCGTGACCAAGAAGTCGGGAGGAGAAGCCTCCCATGCTAGAACCAACGAGTGGGGACAAAGCCATTGCCGGAAGGAGGCCCCACCGACAATGTCGGCCAGTGTGTTTGAAAGGCTAAGCGAGCTGGAAGGAGGAGATGGCCCCAAGAAAACCCACAAAGGAGAGAAATGCCCAAAGTCCCCTAGGAATAGGCGGGAAAGGAGGGGCGAAGGAAGCCGAGGCAGGGGAGAATCGGATTACGGCCATACGCACCCCACCGCCATTCAACCACATGCAGTAACTATGGGGACGGACAAGAAGCCCAATGCCATGCTCCATTACCTCAGGAAGGGAACATCGGGAGAGTATCCGAGGCCTCACGAGATCATTCGAGGTAGATGACGATGACGAGAACCTTCCTTTTTCGAAGGAATCGTGAACGCGTCTGCTCCCCACGAGTTCAAGCGTGCCAAAAATTACCCTTATATAGTGGGGGTGATCCGTTGGATCACGTGAACACATCTGAGACGGAGATGAGCCTCCGAGGAGCAACCCCGCCTTGAAATGCGAGGCCTTCCACCGACCTTGTCGGGAGGAGCGAAGCGGTGGTATAACAAGCTCGTCATTGGGAGCATTTCCGGTGGTGGCGAAATGAAAAAGACTTTCATAAATTACTTCTCCTCACAAAAGCCCGTGATCGCCCCTGGTGACAACGCCTCCACGATGTGAGGCAGGCCCAAGCGAGCCATTGCAAAGTTTACGGGCCGCTTCAATGAAGAGATGTTATTCGTGAAAGAATAACAGATGCGAGCCTTGTCCGCCTTAAAAAGCGGCTAGACATGAACCATCCGATTACGGAGGGATGTCCGCAACAAGAACCCCGGCTACCTTCGACCACGGTGGTGGAAATGATCACCGAGGAGATAACCAACGAGAACATGATCCTCCACAGGAATCGAGGAGGTTGGGAGCCAACCCGGCATCGAGGCCGGTTACATCCAAAATCCCAGCAGAGCATTCATCAACACAATCCTCGACGGAGAAACTACCCCTCAGGACCCAAACGTCGGGATGAGTTATGTGGCCTCTGCACAAGAAGGCTGCTCCCCCCTCACACGGCTCCCTCGCCATCGGTCCCCGCGGCCGGACTATACAACTATGGCACGCCCCCATCCACCTACTATGAGGCTGGAACCAGCACGCTTCCAGCAATTCCTCCCTCGGGAACTCGGTAGGGCATCGGCTGGCGTCCACCGAAGCTACGGACATAGCACGGACGAATGTCGAGAGGTGGAAGAACTTGCCAATCGGAGGGCGACCAACCCGGGGGCCAGACGCGGGATGAACACCAGGCGAGGAGATCAGGCCCCGACAAGAGGTCGCGGAACCAATTTTCAGGATAGGCGCTCCCAGCAATGGGATAGGAGGCCTCCGGGCCATGAGCAGCGATCGAGACGTAGTTCAAGAAGCCCTGCCAGACAACCTCAGATAGAGCGCAATCCCGAGCCCCGTCTGATCAAAGGACCGGAAAAGGCTCCGATTCGAGAGATTGACACCATCCACGGAGGACCTTATATTGGTGGGCGACACGGGCGCCCGTAAAAGCTATGCCAAAGAGGCCGAAGGGATCCAAATGACTAATTGGCTCATCAATAGCAGGCCCTCAGGGTCGAAAAGGGCCGACCCTATCACGTTCACGGAGGAAGATATGAAAGGCGTGCATTACCCCATCGCGATGCCACGGTTGTAAGAAGCAGTGGTGGCTCTGAATGGACCTGGGGAGAATCTTTGGTTGACAACGGCGACTCAATTAATGTCATCTTCCTAAGCACCTATGAGCAAATGAACGTGGATGTACAGCTGGAGCCATCAACTGAACCCCTATACGGGTTCACCGGGGATTGCGTGACCCCGAAAGGGATAGTGCGCCTCCCCGTTAGCATGGGAGAAGAGCCCCTCGCGTCCCATACTTTCATGGAGTTCACGGTGGTGAGCGGAGGTCGGCTTATCACGGGGTATTGGGCGACCGGCCACGAAGGAACTTTGGGCGGTAACTTCCATCCACCACCTCTGCTTGAAATTCCCCACCGAAGGAGGAATAGCGATAGTGCGAGGCAATCAACCCGAGGCAAGGAAATGCTACCGAAATGCCTTAAGGAAAGCAGAAAAGAAAGAGGTTAACATGACTGCTGGATGCGGAGATGAAAGAAACGATGATGGAAGAGTCGGGGGATGTCGCGATGGAGGAAGCGGTGACCCCCGATGACATTGATCCAAGGCTAACGGGGACCGATTCCCAAGCCGCAGGGGAAGCGGAGAACTAGAACATTTTCAGCAGCGGGGCGGGGCGACCCAACAAGAAAGCTTCAGATAGGGAAGGACCTCTCAAGAGCCCAAGGAAGCCTCGAAAAGGTTCCTTGGGAAAATTTGGATGTCTTGGCGTGGAAACACGAAGATATGGTGGGTATAGACGCAAAAATAAGTTGCCATCGCCTCAATATCGATCCTAAGTTCCCCTCCCACAGGCAGAAAAGAAGACCACTAAACGCTGAAAAGTACGAGGCCCTAAAAGAAGAAGTAGACATACTCCTACAAAGCAACTTTATACGAGAGGCCAGATATCCGAAGTGGGTCTCCAACCCAGTGTTGGTTAAGAAGCCAAATGGAAAAATGAGAACCTGCATAGACTTCTCTAACCTCAACCAAGCCTGCCCCAAAGACAGTTTTCCACTGCCTCGGATTGATCAACTGGTCGACGCCACGGCAGGACACGAGCTCCTAAGTTTTATGGATGCTTACTCGGGATACAATCAAATTCCGATGTACCCACCGGATGAGGAGCATACGTCGTTCGTAACAGACAAATGCCTCATTGCATAAATTTATGCCCTTGCCCAAAAAGCACGGGCTACTTACCGAGAGCTCGTTAACAAGATGTTCGCTTCTCAACTTGGTGCAACTATGGAGGTATATGTCGATGATATGTTGGTCAAAAGCCTTAAAGCAGAGGACCACATTCGCCACCTAGATGAAGCATTCCGAATTCTTGGCGCATATAGGATGAGGTGAATCCCTTGAAGTGCACGTTTGGGGTGGCCTCGGGTAAGTTCTTGGGGTACTTGGTCAACCAGAGAGGAATCAAGCTAATCCCGAAAAAAAATAAATCAAGGCATTAGTCGAAATGAGTTCGCCAAGAAAGCCTAAGGATGTGCAATGCCCACGGGAAGAATGGCGACCCTCAACAGTTTGTCTCTAAAGCAACCGATAAATGCATCACTTTCTTCAAAATTTTGAAAGGAGGCGCCGGGTTTGAGTGGACGACGAGAATGTGAATGCGCATTCCAGCCTGAAGGAACACTCGGCGAGCGCCTTTGTTGTCCAAACCAAAAAGTGGCGAGCCCCTACTCTTATATCTCGCCGTCTCGTCGAATCGGTGAGCTCGGTCACCGTCAGGAAGAGGGACACCACCGCCGATCTACTATGTAAGCAAGGCTCTACTAGGGGCGGAAACACGTTATCCAGACATGGAAAAGCTAGCATTGTCACTCATCACCGCTTCTCGGAAGTTGAGGCCATATTTCTTGGCCCATAGCATTCACGTCCTGACCAACTTTCCTCTGAGGCAGGTTATGCAGAAACCCGACGCCTCGGGAGGCTATCGAAACGGGCAACGAATTAAGCGATTCGACATCACATTCAAACCTCGGCCATCCATCAAAGGGCAGGCCTTAGCAGATTTCGTAGCAGAATTTACTAACGCGCCCGTAATAGATACCCCGATGGAGCCCGCGGAGCCACCCACTTGGTATCTCTTCGTGGACGGCTCATCAGGGGATGCGGGGTCGGGTGCCGGAGTAGTCCTCACGAGCCCTGAAGGCCATAGACTGAACTGCGCAATCCGGTTCGACTTTAAAGCCTCAAACAATGTTGCGGAATACGAAGCTTTACTATCGGGCATGCGCCTAGCCAAAGAGATGAAAATTCAAAGGCTCTCCGCCGCGAGTGACTCCCAATTAGTAGTAAGCCAAGTAAGGGGAAATTTCACCGCCAGGGAGAAAAATATGGCCTCCTACTTGAAACTGGTAAGAAATCTCATCCCTAGCTTCGAGAAATTGAATCGATTCGGTGTTGGAGGGTCGACAACGCCAACGCAGACGCTCTCTCTAAACTCGCGAGTAGCAAGGACTCCGAGCTTCTCAAAACGGTTCCTATCGAACACCTTAGCCGACCCTCCGTAGAGACGGTCACGGAAATAATGTGGGTCGAGGAGACAACCACCTGGATGGATCCCATCCTCGCCTTCTTGAAGGACCAAACGCTCCCCACTGACAAAGAAGAAGCAAGAAGGCTGAGGAGGAGGGCAGCCCACTTCGTCTTATCAGACGACGTGCTGTACAAACGAGGCTATTCCCTACCACTCCTCAGGTGTGTCGGAATGAACGAAGCAGATTACATCCTTCGGAAAGTTCACGAGGGAGTCTGTGGCAACCACACTGGAGGCCTAGCTTTGGCACAAAAAATCCTCAAACAAGGATACTTCTGGCCTTCACTAAAGAAAGATTCCTTGAATCATGCAAGGAAATGTGACAAGTGTCAACGCTTCGCCACCATTCCTCGTCAGCCCCATCAAGAGCTTACCACAAGATCCAGCCCCATGGCCCTTCGCCAAGTGGGGATAGATTTCATAGGGCCTATGCCGGGGGGAGAGAAATGCTCAACACGTTTTAGTCGCCATTGACTACTTCACAAAATGGGTAGAAGCGGAACCAATGGCGAAGATAAGCGAAGGCTAATACCTCCATATTCATATGGAAGAATATCATATCTTGAGTTCGGAATTCCACACTCCGGTATCGGATAATGGCAAACAATTTGACAACAAAAGGTCAAGAACCTCTGCGAGGAGATGGGAATCGCCAAGCACTTCTCTAGCCCTCATCATCCCTGTGCCAATGGTCGTCGAGGCGGTCAACAAGACCATCAAATACACGCTAAACGGAAGCTTGAGGGATCAAAAGGGGCTGGGTTGATGAGCTTCCCCAAGTCCTATGGGCCATCCGAACCACCATAAAAACTCGACCTGGGAAACCCTTTCTCCATGGCATATGGTGCCGAGGTCGTGAGCCCGGTTGAAATCGGTATTCCCTCGCCTCACCGGTTATTATTCGGTGATCGTGTCAACAACGATCCGATGAGGACAGGTTAGACCTCCGAGTGAAAAAGAGACGACTCCCGGTGAGATTAGCGTCTTATCAAAGAAAAATGTCCAGATACTTCAACAAGAAAGTAAAGAAGAGGACTTTTCACGTTGGTGACCTCGTCTCACGAGGAGAGTGTTCCCGTCATCAAGAGAACACGCACCGGAACACTCGGACCAAGCGGGAAGGACCATACTGTGGTCGTCGATGAGACACGCCCGGGACATATCGCATCGAGGACATGGACGCCAAATTACAACTTCATCCTCGGAATGTCGAGCACTTACGACGGGTATTACCAAGAGTTAAATGGGTCGTCAGAAGGCCCGAGTAGTTAGTTTAATCATGTTTGGTCACATTACGATGCGTAATTATGTTCGACTATTACTATGCGTAATTATGTTTGGCTATTACGATGCGATTAGTCATTTTTAATCTTATTTGTTCGGTTACCCGAACTCATGCATCGGAAAAGCAAACTCAAGGCAAAGTGTTTGTCATATAAGATCAAATAACAAGGCGAAAAAATTAAAAACGAGGCCTCAGACGAAAAGTAACGCTTCATTTCATAAACAAGGAATTACAAAATGAACTTGTACAAATAAAACCTAACTATCCTCCTCACCTCTACATCGGGTGGAGGGAACCTAGCTTCTAATGCCTCGAGGTCGAGGCTAGGGTAGTCACTTCTTGAGCATTGTTAAAACTTCCTGCTGCCCAACCTTAGCAAAATAACCGAGAAGTTGGTATAGGCGAAGATTGTGAAAGTTGGCCACGAAGTCCGCCTCCGCACTCCCTAGCCCGCCTCGAGCTCGTTCTTCTCGGCCACGAGTCGTGCAACCTCCGACTCCAAGGAGGCAACGCCCCCTCGATTCTGTTCCTCCTCCTCGCGGGATCGGGCCTCTCAAGCCGCCTCTTCTCATTATTGGCCGCCCAGGCCTCATTGCCGCCACCCTTGAGCCAGCGTTGGCATTGTCAAGTGCCTTGTCATTTTAGGACATTGAGTCGACTCCTTTAGGTCGACCTCCGGTGCTCGTGAGGCCACACGAGCGTCTGTCTAATGCCTGCAGACCCTCCAGAGCCTCGCTTATGCTCCTTGTCATTTTTGAGGCCTCGGCCAGTTTCTTTTGCTCCCGCACACGCGTTCTAAACTCGCCATGGGCACCTTCATCTCGCATAGCAGAGGCCACGATAGCCGAGGCCGGTGGCCTCCAAGACATCTTCAAGCTCTCCATTAGAGGAAAACTCCTCCCACTTGGGGTGAAGTACCTCTTCACGGCCTGGGCCCCCAGCCAAGGATAGAATGGCACCTCCCAAGCACCTCATCAGGGATCTTAGACCCGGAGCCGCCAATCAACTCCTTGACCTCCTCCCAGAGTCATAAGGCCCGACTCATTGCCCCCACATCCCGGGACCGGGGCCCTCTCCAACCACCTCCCCCGCGGTGTTCACGGCCAGAGTACGCTGACCCGTGGGGGCGAGGCAAATCACATCTTCATCTACCTCCACTGCCTTTCTCTTGGCCTGTGGAGGTTCGGACGAGGCGGCCTTAGATTTCCTTTTCCTTAGCAAAGGCTCGCCGCCCTCCGGGACATTCACGTCATCGACCTCCACAACCTTCGAGGCCTCAGTGTTGGCCCTATGTCCCTCTCGGCTTAGGTCCTCGACTACATTCTTCTGTCGGGCCTCCTTTCGATCCGGCAGCCTGGGGCCCTCGGTTGTTGCCTCGATAGACGGGCGAGGTTGGCCTCGGCGCTTTGCCGCACTCTATATCATTGCAAGAACAAAGGGGTTTTAGTTTCACCTCAATCCTAAACAAGTCTCGAACCAAACAAAGATGTCGGAGCGTTACCTTTCGAGGCCATTAAACCCAATTCACTCAAACACCGTTGCCGGTTTAAAAGAAAACCGTATCTCCTATTCGACGGAGGCGACTGGTAAATGGATCAGCAGCGTCCACCAAGTCCCTGACAACTCACAACGGGCAAAGAACCTCGAAAAATAAACCAAAAAACATATTAGAGTCTATCTTCAACCGGCCGGAATCAATCACGCCCCGCATCCACCACTCATCTGGCTATTCCATAAAAGCTGGATACATCCAAGTCCGGCCTCGGGTCGTCTGTTACCCTCCGCCATTACCCGTCACCCGAACCGGGACTCTTTCCACTCGCTTTTATGGAGAGAGGGCGATCCGTCACAAGGGGCTTATGTGCTCCCCATGGGCGTAAGTAGTACCACCAACCTCCTCCTCTTTGTCCTTCTTCTTCCAGTAGTTTCCGGCCGGTATAGGGTTTGGAATACGATGCAGAGGCATCTCCAACCCTAAGGAATGCCACGAACCATGTGTACATGCTCCCGCCATCCGACTCCATCCGTTCGAGCCACACCGAGTCTGAGCCACCCGAAGCCCGTAGAATCCGTCGGAAGAAGGGATGCGGTGGGCAATCGCAAGCCTCCCACGAAAAGCATTGAGGTGCAGTGCAGCCCCTCCTCGGAACACAGCCCGCTCGCTCGCCTCCCGGAGTATAAGTTCAATATCTTTGGTGCAGATCGCTCCTTCAACGACACCGGTCCCTTCCACCATGATCGAAGGGACATCCATCGCGGTCCACTAAGTGGGTCGGCCGCGAACAGGTCTCTGCTGCCTCCACTACCCACAGGCGGTGAGGATACGCTCATCACCTCACCCGTCGATCCACACACCGCAGCAGAGGTAGTACCTCGGCCATTTCGGTGAGACGGTCGGGACCCTCGTTCTCAACACGACCAAGAGCCTGTTTTCACCAAGTTCGCAGACATTGTTAAAATTAAAAGAAATTCAAGTAAATAAAGGGACTACAGGTGAAGGGTTTACCTAAACCTAAATCTTGTACGAAATGTAGATGGGAACAAACGCAAGCAAGTATCACGGAGTATACAAACAACCGCAATTCTCTCGCTTTCAAGTTTTCAAACACAATGCAACTCTCTCAAACGTTGAAATGAAAACACATAACCCCTTCACACCTACTTATAGGCAAATATGGATGATTTCACACCGTTAGATCAACCAGAGATCCATCTGCACGCTCGATGCCTTGAGCCATCTCGCCTCGAATCAGAAAAGGCGCAATCAACCATTTGAATGAACGCCACGATGCGGTCGTACTCACCACGCGCTGGCGTCATTTCTGGTACCACCAAAGCCCCCGTAATTCAACACCATCATTACCGCGGCCGTCTTTTCACCATACCCAAAAGGACATGCGTCAGTTACCCAATCAATCCACGACCGTAGATTGGGCCATTAATTGCCTTGCAAAGATGCCTCTTCGCCTCCCCTTCCCGGGACTCGGCGTTCCCGCTGTCCCCATCAGGGACTCGGCCTATTCGCTCTCCCAAACTTGGGACTCGACCGCTTCGGCTCTCCCATACTTGGGACTCGGCCTATTCGCCTCTCCCAATTTTGGGGACTTGGCCGCTTCGGCTCTCCCATACTTGGGACTCGGCCGTTCCGCCTCTCCCAATTTTGGAGAGTCGGCCTAATCGCCTCTCCCAAACTTGAGACTCGGACCCCTTTCCCCTCCCAAGTTTGTGGAGTCGACCGCTTCGGCTCTCCCATACTTGGGACTTGGCCGTTCCGCCTCTCCCAATTTTGGGGAGTCGGCCTAATCGCCTCTCCCAAACTTGGGACTCGGACCCTTTTCCCCTCCCAAGTTTGTGGAGTCGACCGCCTCGGCTCTCCCATACTTGGGACTCGGCCGTTCCGCCTCTCCCAATTTTGGGGAGTCGGCCTAATCGCCTCTCCCAAACTTGGGACTCGACCGCTTCGGCTCTCCCATACTTGGGACTCATTGCCCGCCTCCCGATTTTGGGAGTCGGCTGTCGCCTCTCCCAAACTTGGGACTCGACCGCCGGCTCTCCCATACTGGGACTCGGCCTATTCGCCTCTCCCAATTTTGGGGACTCGGCCTCCCCGCCTCTCCCAAACTTGGGACTCGGCCCATACCCTACAGCACGACAAACCACAACCACCACCAACGGTTGCAAGGCCCGTCACCCACATAAATGAGCGTCCGGGCTCATGGGACTTAAATCCTCACCTCAAACTTCAAAACAAACCTCCAAGTCCAGCATCCCACATAAATGACAGATTCGAACTTGGGGACTATTGTTACGCACCAATCCCATCCGGCGATCCACGATGCCACGTAGGCATTATCGGGGCATTTGGTCCCACCCTAACTTTGTTCCGAGGCGTCCGACCGACCCTAACTTTGTTCCGAGGCGTCTAAAGGCGAGTGAAGCAGATTCCCGAGTCTCCAAGCGCCGAGCAGATTGGTTAGCCGACCCGGTTGCGTCTTCGAGAAAGCTCTCGCTAAACCGGCAACTCAATCTCGAGAAGATTGACGGGATGACCGCCATTACTGGCTTGTCACGATCATAGCCCTTTAGTTTGCGGCCGAAAGTGACTTTCCCATTAATGCGAATGACGTGACGTCAAAGATGTGACTTAAGAACCCCTCAGATGGGGCCACGTGTCGCACATCAAGGGGGATCGCTTTCACAAAGTTAGCCTATAAATACCAAACTCATTTCACGTAAAAAGGATGTTGAAAATATTACTCTAAGTATACCTATAACAAGTCCTTGATTCTAACTATTCTCAAGTATTCTAACCACCTGGGAACCTGTTAGTCCGAGGCCCTCAGGCTTTCACCTTTGCTTTAAGAGTGTTTTTAACCCTTTATATTCCTTTGAATCTTCCTCCCATCCGGACGGGGGATTACCTACGTGGTTGAATAAACCACGTGGCAGTCTTAGTGAAAGGAAAACACACGTGAGCACAGGGAGCGTGGGGATCCTGTTGGCAACCATTTTCAGGGGTCAACAACTGACATCTAAATTAGTGGTGCTACATATCATTACTTAAATACAATTGATCATCAATCATTACCACCTAGACTGATGCTAAATCATAAGTTCTACATAGCATTCTTTAATGGAAATTATTCGGTGAATTGACATGATCGTTTCAATGTCAAAGGCCAATAAACCGCACTTATTATTGAAATTTTTGACATTATGCTTGGAAATGTTGATTATCTTCCTTTGATTTCTTAAACCACACCTCACTACAAGAAATTTGACTTTTAACAACGAAAATTTTGGTCTTGTAAAGTCTTTCGATGACCATTTTTCGACAAAACAATCTAAAAATGACTTTCTACGACAAAAAAAAAAATCATTGTTAAAAGTAAAATTTTTTATAGTGCCTTATTGTCTCTCTCCAAGAAATAATGCTCCTTAATTATGAATCACTTATTTAATACAAAAGAATTAACTCTGGAAATAAATATCAAGTCAATGAAAGGACTAAGGAGAGTAAATTATAGGATTGTTGA
>CM042667.1:35497262-35526746 GCA_023638005.1 Forsythia suspensa
CAATAACCCAAGAACTGGTTAAAATCAGGTTAAATTATATTTTTTTTTTTAAAATGAAAATTTAAAGCTTGTTCAAATAACTTAAAAACCGGGCGCTTCTTTTTAAAAAAAGAAAAAAGAAAATCGTATTTTTACTCATTTTTCTAATTCTTTTTTCCAGACCTTTTTAACCCTTTAGTTCTTTCCCGATTAATACCCAAGCCAGATTTAAAACGTTAAAAACACGCCAATGAAGGTACAAGGACCACAACAGAGAGGCCGGAATGCACTCTTCAAATAGGAACACATTTTCTAAAAGATACTGACTTCCAGTACCATATGATGATTCTCCGATATTCCTTTCAATGATCTTTGTTTCCAATCAAAGACAAATTGGATGATGGCATGCAAGTGGTGTCAAAATGGTTAGTGTCACTAGAAATAGTACTGAGCTCCATTGCGAGTTTTATAAGGTGCTTTAACAATTAATAACAAAATTCACACTCATTTGCATAAAATGATCCGTATTTCTAAGTTATGCTTTCAGGTAGGGGGCGGGCGAGCAAGAGAAGTCCACACATAACCCTACTCGAGGAGTTAGATATCTACATATTGCACAAAGCAAATTTCAAACTCGGAAATTTTGTTGTTATCCTCCTTGCACATTCAGCTTAAGTTCTCAGAAATAACCTGAAATAGTGCATATTATCATGATTCAGTAATCTAGAGTAGGATTAAATGAAATGGCAAAGAGATCTCAAAGCCTGAATTCATTGGAAAACTTAATAACAGATAATGTAAAAGAGAGTAATCGGAAACTCCAGACGAAGGATAGTTGGCTTGCCTTAGATATTAAGGGCTTGGCATTTTCCTCCCACTCGGTTGCCCACCTTGCAGATGATACCCTTTCCATCACGCCCATTCTCAACTTCTTTAAAGCATCACACTTTTCTGGGAAACCTTTGAATAACATCTGTGGAGGTCGAGAAATCAATTTTAGAACTTTGCGATATATTTTCAGGACATTCCCGACTGCAATAAGAATAGCTGTCAAAACAAAACCCATTGTCTAGAATAATGTTTCCCTCTGATAAAGTACACAGACCAAAACCTATCTCCTTTCCTATCAATTTCACTTTTCAATCACCTCTAGTTGATGTCCTGTATCATTACTTTAATCTTAAGATTATATTTTCATTTGCACATGATGAATGTTAGATATCAACTAATGCGGGACCCCATATCTATTTTTGATATTAATCTTGATGAAATCAGCTAATATCACCAGATATTTGGGCCTTCCCCTATTCGATTTGTTACTATTTCTCACTCTTTACACTTTGGATGTTGTTTTCAATGCCTATTGCCAGATGGAGTTGCCTTTTCCACAACTACATTGCAATATAACTTTTAGAGAGAACACCACCCACCCACCATCCACTGCCCTCTTGTTTCAAAATTATGATTTGTTCTTGGAGAGGACCAAAATTGTAAATTAATATTGGCTTTCCAAGATGCTATACAGCTTCCTACATACAAGCTTACCATAAGTTCATCAGCTAGTTCTAAAGACGACGAGAAAAGGAGGCCATTCTTTTCAACTTCTACCAGCTCCTTGATGCTTGACATAGACGAGAAAAATAGTTAAAATGGAATGACGAGAAAAATAGTTAAAATGGAATGTATTTTTACAATTTTACTAAGTGCACCAGAAGATCTTACCAAGAATATGAAACAGCACAGACAGGGAGTCCACAGCCAAACATATCCACAACCTAATAAACCAATAAGTTCCAAGGGCATCTCTCACGCACAACACAAAAACAAGAGAGAGAGAGGCTTGCAAGGAAGAGGAGCTAAAGCCTACTCTAAAATTGTTTTTCCATGCACATACACAGATTAAGGACACAATACCTTCATGGGTAGATCCAACCCTGACGAAGAAGTATGCAGGCAAACACCAAGATCTGCTGAACCTGAACATGTAGTAAAGGAAGATATAAGACTGTTACATGTAGGAAGTGAAATATAAGCCATCAATCATTCATAACTTACCAAGAAGTAAAGGATAATCCTCTGCTGACAACCACATGGTACGGAATGCTACGCGTTTGAGGCTCAATTTCCTTATTGTTTGTTCATATTTTTCCTTTTCAGGCCCTTTACCTTCACTCGGGTAAAAATGATATTCAGTTTTGTAACATGTAAAGAAGTTACTAGATGAATAAAAGATTACTTCATATGAACAGTCATTACCAGTAATGATGAATAACAACCTTGGGTACGAGAATTGCTTCCCGTCATAAATTTCCTTCCAAACAACTTCATCTCTGGTCGAGTCATCCTCATTTAATAGTGCAGCAACACGTCTATCATACATAAGTGCTGCTTCCAAAAGAATGCTAAAGTCTTCATCTGGAGTCCTGGAAAAAAGAATCACTCCAAAGAGTAATAATTTTCAAAAATACACCCAAGTTTATCTAAGTTTTTTCTTTCCTTCCTTTATTTTCATATGATCTGAAAGGAACACAGGTAGGCATGAAAGGAAAAGTAAGTTCAGGTAAACTAAGATGACGAGGAATCAATTTATTAAGAACATACCAGCTGGTGCTGCTAACAATGAGCGCTGGTCCATTTTGCTTCAGGAAAATATCAGTGCCAAGCTGAGTAGTAAATGGAGTTTCATTAAGATCATTGTTATCTGATTCTGTCATTCCTGCCAGAAGTGTTCATGTCTAACCCAAATTAGCCCACACTCTCCCAACATCAACTTTAACAGTGAACCAGAGAACAGTATCACTACTTTGCTTTACCACTACTAATGCAATCCTGAAAACCAGGTGGATGGCTGAGGCTTTTGCTGATCCTGCAAAATAGCTAGATTGTCGTTGACAATAAGGTTTGTTGATTCAATGCATTCTTACACCATTCTATGACAAATAAAGTTGACTTACCTTGTGCTTCTCCTCAAGGGAAGCAGGTCGAAAAAACTCAGGAGGCTGATCATATAGAACGGTGGCTCTATGATTAAAAAACAAAAGGCGATGCAGGTAAGTAACATAGGAGCACGTAAATGAGTAAGCAGACAGAAATATACAAGAGATTTTTGAGATAATACTATTACTTAATTCCCCAGTTCTCAGCCAATTCATGTTGCATTGCCCTGGTCACACACAAAGAACCATGGGCCATCTTGCCATACCGCTTCTCAATCCTATGCATATACCAAAACTTCATCATATTTCTAAAATTGTGCAAAAACATATCCTCATTTTGATTAAAATAATAGGAATCTAATTTTACCAATGATATAGTGATACGAAATAACTACTCCTTCCAAGTGATAGCGCAAGCAGCGTATATCCAAAATTATGCCAATCTACAATGAATGCCGAATGTCTCAACCAGCTAGCCCACTTTACACCCACTAGGGTAGGAACAGATGGTGGATTCTGCAAGTCAAAATCACATAACTGAACCAAGCTGCCTATTCAAAGGGTAAGTTACAAGAAACACTTAAATAATTGAGATACAATCAGACTGCCAGCAAACAAAATTAGACCATAATGCCAAAGCACAACTAGAGATTAGCCAGCCAATATAATTAGGTTGTAATGCAAGCTCAAGCACAGCTAAAGATAATTACGAATTGATTCTAAACCATGTAGTAGAACACAGGCAAAATTTCAGTATAAACGATTGGAGAACTCAAACAAAGTGAAAATGCCTAATATGGATTTACACTGCCACATTCAGAGTTATCAGTAGAACTTCTCGCGTTATGAACAACAACAAAGCCTGTTCCCAATAAATATGGAGGCTGCATGAATCCATTTTCGCTACTCAGTTCCATCCATCGCTACGTCTAGCGGCAGATCCATCGGCAATCAAACCATTTGCAACCATGTTAGGCCCGTTATTTTTAGCATGCATTTCTGTCTTCTAGCTTGTTCTGCTGGGATTGATCACTCTCGTGAACAAGAGTTTCTTTAGGTCTACAAAAAATTGCTCCAACCCAGCCATCTAAGTCATCCTTCCATTAATTTATCGTTAATTGGTACAACCTCCACTTGCAACCCAACCATTTAAGTCATCCTTCCCTTGATTTATCCTTAATTGGTACAACCTCCACTCGCACGTTTTGCTGTATGTTAGATTTTTGAAAACATAAAGTTTATCAAGATATCTGGGAATGGGAAAGGGTAATACCTTAAAATCTACCTTTCCCTAACAGTTACAATCAGGATTTCAATCAAGATGAAATGGTTATTTTGAATGCCTGAAAAAGGACTATACAAGAATATTCCAATAAACTCGTGCATAAATAAAAACAAAGTTCTCCTTTGCAGGCATCATGTAACTAATGAATCATCAAAGAAAAGCTAAGACAATCACAGCGAGTGATACAAGGCAATTTCTAAACACGTGCCTGTTATACAAGGTAAAAGAACAAGGAAGAGGTTTAACTGAATTTAGTGTTAGTATAGAAGCCAATCATACTGTTCAAATTGACTGATTATTTTGATACCTGAAAAAGGACTATACAAGAATATGTCCAATTAACTCCGAAATAATACATAAAAACAAACTCTTCTTTTGCAGGCTTCATGTAACTTAAGTATCATCAATTTAAAGCTAAGACAATCGCAACAAGTGATACAAGGAAATTTCTAAACATATGCCTGTTATATAAGGTAAAACAACAAGGAAAAGGTTTCACTGAATTCGGCATTAGCATAAATGCAATCATATGATAGTTGAGATAACAAAAAATTATGATCCCATCAAACATCATTGTTCAAATGACTGAATAAGAACAAGTTTGAAGCTCACCTGGACTATAAAAACATCAGGAGCCGGTATCTTCACACAAAGATACCAAAGCAGCACAAGAAATTGAACAATTGGCTTGAGCATAAGCATTAAGGGACGAAGTATCTTCTGCAGACTTTGAGCACTAGTTGGCCATTGCGGCTGTCCGGAACAAAATAGATTTTTTCTTAATGTCTTGAGAATTTTAAGCACAATGAGTAGCAATGAGAAACCATACCATTTTGTGAATATGGATCGATGGGTGCTCTAAAACAGAAGTGTGAGGCTCTGAACCTAACCAAAATTGATAAAGTTTCCGTTCAACAAAACATTTAAAAACTAATGACTCATCTGCTTTAGTCAATGCATTATTTGAACAAACAATACAATGTGAGTACAAATCACAAACTCAAACAAAAGAACCTAGACATTTTGACCAACGAATAGAAGTTACTTTTCACTCAACCATCATAAGATACAAGCATACCTCCATATGCAACAATATCAACCTCTAGAAAGGCCTGCAAGAGAAATCAGAAGTTCAAAATAATAACATCGTGGGAAAAAAAAAACATCAAGAATCAGATAAAGTTTCTATATAGAAAACTAGTCTTTTGTGTGATACAAATCTCCTTGATCATTTCATTATTGATGTTCTGTAAATAACTTCAACCCCAATTACACTCAGCAAGATTATTCTTCCAACTCTTACGCAAAATTTCATCCCAATAAGACATTCATATTTTTTGTCATTCCAGTGACCTATGATGTAAACTGTTTATCAATAAGCATATATATACTAGTATACCGCTTCTCCGCATTAGGATCCGATTGTAGGATCTATGAGAATAGGTGACTGAGATTTGAACTCTTTTGTTTTTTATAGAGTGTTGATGGGCGAGGATGACGATGTGAGTTGCGGTGATTATGGTTTTAGTATTGAGGCAATGAGTAGAGAAGCGAGAAAAGATCGTTTGAGGTATATATATATATATATATATATATATATATATATATATATATATATATATATATATATTCTTCTAGAGAAAACTCCCTGCTACGGCCGTGATCAACCAAGTACATCAGATCACTTGATATTCAATAGCACCAGAAATTATAGAACAGAAGTCAATTGATAAATAACTAGGTAAGTCCGTGCTTAGACAAAATGTTAAATGGCAACGAAACCGAACATATTAAAACAAAAGCAATTTAGTCATCAGACCCCTCCCCCAACCCATCAATCTTCAAATTCAAAACTCTGAAACACACACAAACTAAATTATCAGACATGTGTGCAGTATGTATAGCTAGACGTATACCTGACGCGCAAGGGAAAGAGCGTGGTATTGCATACGCGGGCTACGCCCAATGTCGCCGAGAACAACGACGGCGGCCCTATTTCTACGCCTGATCGGTGATTTTTTCTCCCCTAAATTCATCATTTTCCAAATAAAATATTAATTTATGTGAATAAAACATGCTAGTGCTATAAATGTAATGGAAGCGGGAAAAATAAATGAAAGGAAACGCACCTGCCATTAGAGAAAATGTAGAAGAGGTCCTGAAGAGCAAAAGACAGGTAAATTCAACCTCTTCCGGATAGAGAATTCGATTGCACGTCGGAGTGCAAATTAAGCTTGAGGATTAGGGTTTAATCAGACATATTTGGCAATCCTTTCAATTTTGATTAAGAGCATGTTTGGTATATTTTGTTTTAATATAATTCTTTTTTCCTATACTCATTTTTAATTATACTAGTATACCGCTTTCATGTAGTGGAATTCGATCGCAGCTCTATTATGATGATGGAGTGAGGAAGTAAATAGATTTTGGAAATAATCGATCAAGTGAGATGACTGATTGAAGAAGATAGATTGAAGAGATCGAGAAAATTTTAGAAATGATTGAGTTAGATAGATTGAAGCACCACGCAAATTTTAGAGAAGAAGATTTTGGGAGAAAAATTGAAGACACGATGACACACGAACATTTAAATACCTTTTTTTTTTTCATGTAGTGGAGAAAACTCCCTACGATCTCGTGATAATATATACAATCTATAATTTTTATCAACTTTTCAATCACACATTTTACAATTTTTTTCAAAATCTCTTATAAATTACTTTGAAATTCTGCCAAACAAATACTAATCTGCCCAATCTGGTTCATTTCTGCAGTTGCATATGTAATAGATCATGTTTGGCTTGCCTGAAATGCAAAAACAAAAACAAAAAAACAAAAAAAGACAAATTGGATTATTATTTGACTTCTCTTGCAGTACGTTATGCTCGTTGATTTCTTTTTCTAGCATTTAAGCTAAGCTAAATGTAGGGCTGCACAAAAAATATGTCAACCCGCAAATTAAATCGAATATATTGATTCGTCAACGTTTTGATTTTAAACTAAACTAAATTGTTCAAAAATAATTTTTGATTTAGGTTTCAATATTTAAAAAATTGTTTAAATCGAATCGAACTATTTTTAATTTTTTATAATTTATAATAAATTAATTATAGTTAATTATATATTTACAAAGTGAACAAATTACAATATAATATTAAATTTATTGGACTAACTTATTTAATTTTGTCAAAATATTGAGTCACTGGCACATAATCCACAAGTTCATTATTGAATCCAATCATTTACTAATTTCGGTCAATTTCCTTCTATGAAAAATATCAATATAATATAACAATTGAGACCAATATCAATGTAATATAACATTTAGGTTTAAAAAGTCATCGTTTAAATTTGTATTGAGAATTTTAGACAAATTTACTTATGTTTTAACTTGTTTTAAATGTGTTACTATTATGTTGATAAGTAAAATGTGATTTAAAATCGAACCGAACCGGAAAAATAGTTTGGTTTTGGAAAATAAAATGGTTTGGTTTGTTTGGAATTTTCCAAACCATTTTAAATTGTTTAATTTAAAAATATGTCAAAAATCGTCCAAATCAAACTGTGTTCACCCTAAATAAACGTGTTGACACATATGAAAAAATATTGTTAACAATCTTTGATATCGATGCATGTTTGACATTACATCTTTATATGAAGGATGATTGGTAAAACGAACAATAATTTCTTGACCAAAGTTTTTGCTTTTAATCCATCTTTATTAGCATGAAACGGATAAATTTGGCCAATAAAATAAATACCAAAAAATGAACAATATCTTTCAAATACTTTTATTTTTTAGCATATTTGTTTAAATTTCCCCTTTTTTATTCCAGAAGAAATAATGAATTTTATAAGTTAAAAAATAAAAAAAACACACACACACAAATCACCTCCAAATCCCACAATGAGCACTTAAGATTCAGAATGCGACAAACCCGTCCTCCTTCGGCCTTCCAAAATCCTTCCATTCTCAGAATGCGATAAACCCTTCCAATTTGTTGGCTTAACCCTTCATTTGTGAAAAAATTCCACTTTTTTTAAGATTCCATTTGTTACGTTTCGAAGGAGTACGTTGCAATATCATTGTACTTGTAATATCATTGTACTAACATGGTCGTGTTCATATCTATTTCATATTGTATTCATATTGTATTGTTACAATATCTCTCATCTAGTCGAGCCTCAATTTCGATAATATCATATGAGCAAGTTTAAGGTATGTACATCACATGGGTACGAGAAGTCCGATCGTCTCTCCACCACAATTGATCGAGACTTTAACAGTTTTTGTAACTGCAATGCATGATTCAAATAATGTAACGGATTTGATATAAAATGTAATACGCGTAAAACATCACAGTAGGCAACTAGTAACAAATTAATGAAATCTAAATAGCATGTTATGTAATTTAGAGATTACTATGTCAACGTAACGTATACAATGTAACATTGTACACAACTTGTAATGAACAAATCGTACCATGTTAAAACTTATGTGACATATTTTACTCAAGAACTCACAACACGTGAACAGATTAATAATCGTAATATATCATATCACATAATTCATAACAAATCAATAATCACAACTCATTACATAATTTGGAATATATACATACGTACCATATCATCCAACAATGCAACCACTATTACATAAATATGGTATCACATTACATACTCAAGATAAAACTTTCTAATAAATATGTTAATGCTCCTGCAAAAGTACTACATTATATTAATATTTTAGAAGAATATTACTTTTTCCCAAAGAGTGTGACATTACAAATTTAATATTCTAGAAGAATATTGAGCTATTGGTTGGAAGAAGTGGTAAGTGTAATTTATACACTTATATTGATTCCTTAAATAAAGAGTTTTTTATAATTCTAAGTATTTTAGAGTCGATATGTATTGAGTTTTTGTTCATTTTTGTGATTGTAAGATAAAATTTTCGAACTCAAGTCACATTGGTGAAATCGACGAGTAAATGAGAATAAAATGAGTTTTTGAAGTGAATATCAAAAGCCAAACATTAAAGGATGAGAAAAAACGGTAATGATCTCCTCCCCACCATGGGGAGGAGTTATAAAACCCACATGACACATGTCATGTGGGTATTGGACAAGTGATTGACAAAATGTTAATCACTTTTCCTTATCTCCAATGCCCACATGACATGTGTCATGTGGGTTTTATATCTCCTCCCCACCATGGGGAGGAGATCATTACCCTGAGAAAGAATATACATCAATAGATTTAAGGTGTGTTTGAGTGACAATGAAGAGTTGAAGTGAAAGATCAAACACCCGAAAGTCAAAGAAGTAAATTGAGAAACTACAACCGAAACATGTGGAAAATTAGAGCACAACCTTTGGTAAAACATTTCTATAAGGCAAATGATATACGATAATTGAATTACGGCTCCAACGCTTTTTACGAATTGCAATTTCGAGTTTCCTACAAGAAGTTATGGCCGTTTGAAAATCAGTCGCCAGATGACACTTTCTGTCCGCTCGAGAGGATAGAATTTTGGAGAGAAGAAGAAGTCAAAACACAATATCTTTATAAGAATTTCTTCATTCGGGCAAGATTATTAAGATTTTAAGCAAGAGAAAGTTGGGATTCTTGGGCAATCAATTGAAGACATTCAAGAGGGCCAATTTTATTTTCAAAGTTCTTATTGCAATTAAATATTCCAGGTGATGAATTCTCAATTTATTATGTGTCTTTGTAAATCAAACATGATGGGCTAAACTCTTTATGCTAAGGATGATGATGTAAACCATATGTTGAAGTTTTAATTCAAGAATTCCCGTTTTTAATCTTAATTTGTGTTTGTTTGATTTATGCCATGGTTTTAATATCCGTTTGAATGATTGATCACCGTTTGAACGTGTTTGTAATTTATTTTCGTTTCCGATAAGTTGAAAATAGATTAGCTCATTATGATTTTAAACACTAAGTCCTATAGAGATTAGGAATAATTTCTTATGCTTGGTGCAATCAAATTTGATAATCTTAATATTGAAAGTGTTTTTGTATATTCGTATTCAAAATAAGAATATTTTGAAACTTATATGAAAATATGTTTAATTCTACTAGAAAGAGATTATTAGATAACTTGGGATTATCGATTGTCAATTTGAACATAAATTATATTAGAACGTGGGATTTTGAGGATTAAGATAGATATTAATGGTGGAGTCGGATTCCTAGCGTAACTCATTTACTTGATTTTATGTTAAATCGTAGTTATAGTTTAGAGAATTTCATACTTTCCTTCATCCAAATATTTATTGTGTGTATTCGATTTATGATAGAATTGGTGAAAATTAAGCTATAGTCTAATCCTCATGGGAACGATACTCTTTTACTCACTTTTAATATTACTTGTCAATGAATCTATACGCTTACAGGATTTCACCGACCAATAAGTATATTGGTTTTGCATCGTTATTATTGAAGAAAATTGTATTCGTTATTCTTGAATAATTGTCTATTACAAAGAATCAATATATCAGAAGAATATTTCGTTGGCCTTCCTGAAGAAACACTAATTTGCAAATATCAATATTCTATTAGAATATTATTTGCTCTCGAAGAACATAATTAGGTGAGATTTAATATCTAGCTATTACATTTTTGCTTCTGACGAATGCATCTTTACATAATTTAATATCCATAAATAATAATCTGTAGTTGCTCTTAAAATAGCACAACATTATATAAATATTCAAATAAAATATTACTTATTTTCGAATAGCATAATTTATAAGATTTAATATTAAGTTATTGCTCACAAAGAGCGTAATTTTATAAATCTAATATCTTATAAGAATATTATGATATTGCTCTTGAATAGAAAATCTCTATAAAGTTCAATATTTCAAAATAATAATTTAGTGTTGCTCCTAAAGAGCACGATATTACAATTTCAATATTCCAGCAAAATATTGAGCTATTGCATTAGTCTTATTAATATTTTATTGTGCTCTCGAAAAAGTAAATATTTCAAAAAATATCATACATAATTAAATGATAAAGAAAAAGTGATATATATGCGTAATTTATGAATTAATGCTTATCCTAAAGGAAAGCATAAAACTCATGTCATGTTGACATTGATTATTGTGAATCCTTAATCGAGGGTGGTGTGCTTAACAATGTGAATTAGTTTATTTTCATTGCTTAGTATTTTATTGGTCTTTTTTAGGAAGTACAATCCAAGTATATAAATATTCTTGAAGAATATTGTGATATTACTCTTGAAAAAGTACAACTTAATTAAACAATTATTATATGATTACTTTTGAAAAAGCATAAATTTTTACACGTCAATATTGAGGAAAAAATTATTGTGTTGTTGCTCTTGAAGAAGCACAACTTTGCAAATTCAGAATATTGATGTTGTGTAATATTAGAATATTGATACTCTAAAAAAAGTATAACTTCAACGTTTTTTATATTTCAGATATAATATCATATCACCTAACCTTATAAAAGCATAATATGATTTATACAATAATTTTATGAAATATAGTTCAATTAATCATTATTGTCACGCAGAGAATTTTATTTCTATGTATCATATCATTTTGTTTATTAGATTAATGGTTTAGTTTATTTAATCAATCTACTTATTAACAATGAAGTCAATAAGTTAGTTGTTAAATTGTCTATCTTAGAAAAATAACACAGACTTTGTAATGACCACAAAATTTTCTCTACATGAGCCTCTTGCCCATGAGATATTCCGTGCATCGATAGCATACGTATTGTCCACTGTGGGTTAGGTTTCAAAGTGGATTTTTTAATTAGTACCAAGATTCACCATAAGTTCATCTTAAAATGGAGAGATTAAGGGTTCGTCTCCCTATGGATGCAAAAGAAATCTACTTTGGGACTTAATTCCTAATGGACAGTACGCATGCTAACAATGCACGAAATAGCCTCTGAGCGAAAGACTTGTAGAAGAAAGTTCGTGATCGTTACAGACTTGTTACATTGTATTGAACCAGAAGTTGAATAACTTAAAATTTTATTGATTGGCATTACTGATTAGACCATCTTGGATCAATATGATGCGAATAATTAACAAGAATATCATATTGAAAAACCAGATGATTTTTCAATATAAAAAATCCTCACGTGCTACTTTTTCTCATGGTATATAAATCAATGGATTTTCACTAGCTAAAATCAAAATTAAATTCCCTATATTTCTAAAACTTATATAGGGTGATGTATAGGCCCGGTCACCAATCATGTTGACCATCTAGATATTTTTTGTATCTAATAGATGTATCTACTAGATTATTGCATTGTGTTATTATATATTCACAACTTGAAGTTTGCGATATTATTTTCTCAAATTTTAAATTATGAGCATAATTTTTTGGTTATATAATTCAAACGGTGTGTCTGATTAAGGCTAGTGAGCCTAAATATCAAACTTTTAATAAATGGTAGTTGGTATGATGATAAATAGTTTAGCATTATTGTTTGTTTTGCTATAATTAATTTTTAAACCAATACTATTGGGAACAAAGTACTTCCTATCTTTACTTAAGGCTATAGTTGGCTTATGGTCATAGCATAATATTATCGATCTAATAATTTTTGATAGTGTAATATATGTACAATCAGTCCACCATAGTACACTGAGATGGACATTAAAAAATATTGAGAATACATATTTAGTTTGAATCCTTATAAAATATCTTAAATTCTAAAATGTTATATTTTACACAGTTTGCCGATTGTCGTTTTGATAATATTGTTTTTTCAACATCAGGGGAGAAATTAAGTAGCTGAAAAGAATACATAGAAATGCATCATATTATGTCTCATTTGTAAGTTATATAGTTAATATATGCATTTATTGACCAAAGAAATTAACCAAATCTGATGTACTAGCTGTAAATGCTCTAACTTGGATTGACATTTTGGAAAGACAATTCATTAATATTATGTCTGGTAAATTAACGGTACACCTAAAGCGTTGTGACATTTGATTCTAAAATAAAAATCCTCAAATGTAAGATTGAGCAAATAGTAAAGATGGTCACATTGAAGAAACATATACTCTTAGAAATATATATACATAACTAATTGTAAAATTCTAGAAGATGTTTAAATATTAAAAATGAAGAGATCTCAATGAGTTATGTCATTATGGAGAAAGAAATAAAATCAAAAATAGATAGTTGTTGACAACATATTGGTAATACAATATTGTGAACGAAAGCAAGAATGTTGAACCAAAATTCGTCAAAGAATGTCAACGTAGAAATGACTAGCCAAAATAAAAAGATGCAATTCAGGCAAAATTGGACTTACTAAAAACCTACCTAAAGTTTTTGGGCATCTATTCCAGTGTAAAGTCAATAGAACTTATGTGAAAAGGAAATAAGAAAAATAAAGTAATAAGATATAATACACGACTTTCAACATAACGACTTTCGCAAAGGCTTATATATTACATGACTAATAATGCTATGTGTATAAATCTCTAGAAGATTAAACATACCCAAATATCCAGTTTAAGTTTTCAGGAAACTTAATCGATCAAATTACATATCTTAAGTGATATTATCACGAGGAGCGTAAATACGTGTTGTACTCTTTTTTCTTGACCAGAGTTTTGTCCCATTAGATTTTTCTGACAAAGCTTTTAATGAGACAATTTTTATGGCATATTAAAAGAATTATGTACTCTTTTTTCTTCACTAGAATTTTTCCCAAATGATTTTTCATAGTAAGGTTTTATCGATGCACATTATTTATGTAAAGGACATCCAATTAGAAGTGTTACAAATATTATAGTTATGAATGTCCATAACCTACAATATATTTACCATCAATATAACTCTATGGTTATACTATCGTGTATTACAAATTGTATGCGAGATCCCTGAAAGGAATAACAAGAATATCTGTTTTCAATGTAATTGGATTAGACTATCATGATGAATACAATCAACCAAGAATAGATGAATATCTCATATGAAGATGATATTACTTGGAAGGCACAATAAAACAAGAATACGGAACATATTTCGCCAGAATTATTTTATACAAGTTTTAGAAAGATAGTGAAATTGAAGACATTGACGCACGATATATGAATGACTCAATATAAGGATTTTCATTCATTGAAATTAGGGGGACTAGCAGTACTCTTTTTCCTTCGCTCAGATTTTCTCCCATTGAAATTTCCTGATTAGGTCAATTTTTTGACAATTTTTTTCCCATTGAATTTTTGTCAATCAAAATTTTTAATAAATCAATTATTACATAAATAGTCATTCAAGGAGGTTTACTCTATAAGTTTGTATTTTGATCAGATTGTAACTCTCATTGAAACCCTATATATATGGATTTATCATTATAATAAAATAAACACTTAAGTTTTGACTCATTCTCTCTATTCTCTCTTATTATTTTCTTTAATTTATAACTCCAGAGTTGTGGTAGATACAATTTCTTATATTTTCGTTGTTAAACTAAATAATTTAATTATTTTGAACTTTATTACGAATATTTATTTTAATATCTATTTATTTACTTAAAGATGTGTTTTATTTTGATTAAAAACAGATTTTTTATAAAGTTAATGAAATATGTGATTGAAAAGTTATAAAAAATTACGGATCGAATAAAATATATTTAAAATTAATTATTAATTTTGATTTTAATTTTTTAACAAATTTATTGAAATTAAACAAGCGCTAAGTAACTCTTTAAACTTATACAAACATGAGATCTATACACAAAGTCCTCGAAGGTCCTCATTAGCTTCGAAGAAGGCACCCTCTTTTAGTGGGCTTTCGGTGCAGACAAAGATGTCAAATGGGACGGCTGATTCAGTCGACCACATTCTTTATTTTTGATAGGTTGGGTCAAGGTGAGCCGTCCAAAAATATTATGACGGCCCTAGTGGGCCGGGCAGGCCAACAACCCAACAATAGTTTTTTTTTTTTTTTTTTTTTTTTTTGGTTACAGGATATTTGTTATTGCATTTTCAAACTTATAAAATGATCAAATTTTTTTTTATCTATACATTCTATAGGATCCACAACTTTTATCTAATTTTTATCCACACATTATGTAAGACACATTGTTTATAATCTACCAAACAAATTAATTTGCTAAAAAGTAAAGAAATTAAGAAAGACATGCCTATGTTGCATGCTTAGGCTAGGACAAGAAAAAGGGTCGGATTGTCTTGAATTTAGACTGATCGACTCAAATTTACACCTCTAGGTGCACATCAACTTTTTTCCTAATTTTGGTTTTCTTTCAAGAATTTTAATTTTCTCTTTTTGGAACTTTTTAAAAGTTTCATGGTCTTAAAGACCGTGTTCAAAGCCAAGAGAGAAAACAAAAGGGAAAAGGAAAAGCTTTAGAAGTGGGGAACAATCTAAGGAGGCCATCGTTTTCTGATTGAACCATAATATGATATAATATATTAATAAAATTGATTGAAGAATTATTAATTTTACTAACTCATAATTATATTTTGGGAGGTGTGTAGATCGCAACTTTTAAGGCATAACATATTTTCTTAGAACTTATTCTAAAATTTAAATACTTATCGGAGTAAATAAAGATTTTATAAATCTTTGATGGCACAATAATTCCAAAATTGCTAGATTTATTATCAGAGTAAATAACGATTTAAGTGGTGGCGCTTCGTTATATCATGTCCTATTAGATTAATGCGAAGCATATTGACAATGAGTTGGACGGTGGATTTAAGTTCATCTCTATGATTGTGGAGTTTAATGACACAATGTTGTGCTAACTTCTATTTAAGTCGGATGAAGTTTAGCAACTTAGTATTGTGTTGACTTTTGTACGTTGTTCGAATGACTTATTATATTACACTAACGAGGTCTAGCACCAATATTTTGACTAAATTTTTCACAGACAAGAGTTGGGATCTTCACACACGTTCTCAGTTCTGATAGAGCCAACGTAACAATGTGCACAATAGGAATCCTCTAATACATTATCTAAAATTAATTAATTGTTGGTAAATAAAGCTGTGATAATGACTTATTGCTTTCGGGTCTTTATCCGGCAAAGAGAAGATTCTTCCACACACGTTCGCATAAAGATAATTAAAGTTAAAAAAAGATAAATAATTATTAAATTAATGCAAATGGAGTAGTCAGCAATAAAAAAGTGTTAATTAATTGGACGTCATTGTGATGACGTAAGGAAGATGACCATTTATTAAAAATGAAAATTACATCCATCTTTTAAATTTTATATTAAAATAAAAACGTGTGGACTCTAATGGTCCCACCCACGTGATAATCATGATTCATCTTTTAATTACGGGAAAATTGATCAAGAAGGATCGAGCTAGAGCGTAAAATAATTAAGAGTAAACTATACATATTGTTTGTACTGTATGATAAACATAGAGATATTTTTTCAATTTGAGAGTGCAATATTACACTTTTTAGTAGAATAGTATGATAATAGTGGTTAAATTTCGATTCAATAAGACTGGACTTGTAAAAAAAAAGGTCCGAACATGGTTTAAAAAGAGGGAGGGTGTATAGAAAACGAGCAATCCCATGCACGCACGCATGCAAACCGAGGCATGGACTTCGACGACTTCTCTTCTAGTTTCATTCAATCCCTCTAACTCTTGTATACCAAGTTTTCAATCTAATAACCTCAAATTACAAAAGGTGTACGTCTATCTTGCAGTCATAGACAATATTAGAAAGACGTCCGTAACATCCAAATTTTTTGTAAATTTTAAGAATTTTTAATTCATAGAATCAAAAATATAAATCTAATATAAATTGATAATGAGAAGAATTGTCCTGGAGCTAGGTGGCTTTATTTGAAAGGAAACCTTGGCTGGAGAAGCATATTGGTCGGTTGGAAAAGGCAATTTTCATTCATCTAGGATTTTTAATTATTTTGGGTAAGTAAAAATAGTAAAAACTTAATAAAAATTGATCTCTACACTGCACAACAAACACCAGGGCATCGGATGAACCTCGAAGAGGGGTATTCGATAACTTATAAGTGTATTTTATGCACTTATTCGAACCTTTAAACTAAACTTTTATTATATCATTTTATGAATTTTCTATTTAATTTAGTGTGTTATTCTTTCTATTTCAGTTTTGGACCCGTCCATAAGAAATTGGAGGAGATGGATGAAAAAGCATTAAATTTGAAGATTTTCGGAAGTATGAGAACTCAATTATACTTAATTGAAACTTGAAGGACCATTTTAGAAGCTATTGAAAGATTTGATGACTAAAATGACTAAAATATAAAGTTAGAGGACTAAATGCACATATGTGAAGAACTTAAATTGGACGATCGCCCGAGCTTAAAGCTGGACAAACGCCTAGTACCATGATTCAACAACAGAGGTCAATTTGCTTGCCTGGGCAATCGTCCGAGAATGCATTTGGTGATCGCCCAGTGTAAGAATTCCCCTGTAGATTTTGTTTTCTTTTTGTGTTTGACTCAAATTAAGAAATTTTTTGTGACGTGATTTTAACGATTTTTTGACATCCTTCTGGACACTATTGTTGAATTATAAATATGAGTTATTAACTCATAATTAGAGAACCAAATTTAAAGAGACGAAACAATAAATGAAGATCAAAATTTATTCTTTTAAAAATTTAACGAAGATCAATATCAAGATTTCATCTTTTGAGTTTTTTTTTTTTATCCGGGTGATGGCTTATATATTTTCTTCTTCTTAGTATGTTATACTAAATTCTTTTAGTGCTAGGATCATGATGAAACTTGTATCACGAACCTTTAATTCTTCAAACCGAGTTTTTTATATTCAAGCATGATTTTAAATTTTGAATAATTGATATTGATTTATTATTCTCTATAACTATATGCGCAATGGTTGTATGAGTTTTATGACTTATTTTACTATCAAGAGATTAAAAATAAGTTAAACATAGTATCAATAGTTGTTGAGTCCGATAGTGGATAGAGATATACCGTTATACTTTTACGTGATCTTTAAATATTCACAAATTTTTAATACATTCTTGTATGTTCGCATCCATCATAGAGATATAGTCGGGTCACATATATGAATAGATTTAATTCTACTGAAGAGATATTGTTAAATACATTAGAAATATTGATCTTCATAATTAATTTGTGTTATTAAATTCAACGGATCGAATTAAAGGTGATTAGTATAAGTGGATTCAAGATCCTAGTACGTTTTTTTTTTTCAAATTTAAAGTAATTCTTCATAAATTTAATCTTTTAATTATTTGAGTTATAATTATTTAATTATTCTTAGTTCATATTTTAGTTAATTTAAAACACTAAATTTCAAAAGTAATTTGATTTGGTTAAGGTTATTCTAATTACAATTGAACTATCTAAATCTCTATGGGTACGACACTTGGACTAAAAATCTATTATATTACTTGTGCGATCCGTACATTTGCGGTAATAAACATAAATTCGCTAACAATAACTACACCTAGCTAGTTGTCCACACCCAGCAACTTTTAGGGAGGTGTCTGGATCACAGCATCTATCTGGAGGACTATGGTGTTGACACCCCACTAACAAAGGCAACGGAGTCCCAACGGAAACACGCATATTTTTTTTAGGAAACTTCAAATTGGGTGGGTAAAAGTGTTGAACTCCTAATTCGATAATTTTTTTAATGACATATTATATATCTTGTGGATCTTTATATCAATCTTGACACTTTAGTTTCTCTACGTGTTTCACATATTGGTTCCAGTGTCGAATCCTCACTTCTATTTTCACCCCGATGCCATATTTTTTATGATATTTGACCATAAATATGATGTATAGAATGATTCTTGGCCACTTTGGACTTCAAATTGATGATGTATACGAAATATGGAGAAACGAGACCTTGAATACTAAAATAGGTGAGTGATAGAGGTACGTAACGGTTCAAATACAATGTAACTATATTATAATATTCTTTTATGTAACATATCATTGCTGTTGTATACATGTATCGGTGATGTCTACGTGATCATTCACCATATGATTTGAGTATTTGAGACATGTTGTGATTATACGATGTTATCCATATACATGTGTACATGCTGGAATATTGTTACTCGTCATATATGACAAATGAGATGTATTGTTGCATCTATATGGATGGTCATATACATGGATATGAAAAGGAGTAACCAAGCACAACTTGTAAAAGAATATATAATGAAAGCTAGAAAAAGATGACTGTGGATACTCGTAGATGACATAAAATCATAATATTGATAAGTAAACAGTGAATATAATGGAATCACGTGTATACCGTACTATTTGGTGACTAGAGATATATACTTGATTGAGCCTCCCGACGGTCATGAAGGATAGTCAATGATAGGTATTCGAGGTCCAGCACCCGTATATTGACGGTGTCAGGAGGTCCCACTGTGGCCTTGGGATTGCGAATTGACTAATGAGCATAGCATACCTAGCCCATGCCTAATTTGTGATTTATTCGCCGATGGGGTCTTTTGAGCTACGAAGGTGGTGACTAATGACAGACACTAGCCAAAGTGAGCCTATTGTTGGCTTGTTGATATTTGAGCTCATACGGTAAGGGATTATGTCCAAAAAAAAAAGACGATTAAACTCGTGAAGCTAAGAACAACTGAAAAATCGAGAAGGACATGAATTCCAAGAATGAAATCATAGTGAAGGAAAAAATAGAAAATCATACACATGTTCATACATAACCTTACTTACTGAGTATTTACCCACATAATTTTGCATTGTAGGTGTAGTAATGCATATACTGAAGGTTTGTGTCTATTCTCAGATGATGAGACGATTATGTCCTAAGTACCTAACCATGGTCCAGTGGGTCTATCACCATGGAAACCCGCAAAAGGTTACAATTGATTCTAAATAATTTATTAAGCTTTTGGAAATATTGAAATATATTATACAATGATAATTTTCGATTGTCTTCCGTTCTATAATTTAAGTACATATTATATCTCTACTACTAAATTACTGTTGACGTTGGAATCTGCACTATCCATGCGTCAACAGATCTTCAGTCAATTCTTTGACAATCTGTATGTTACATGCACACTAGAACAACTGTTAGGCACCAAGATCATCGAGAAAAAAGGATCCGGTGATCGTTTGTATTCAACAATCAAGTCAATTGTTGTGATACACATAAGGAATAACAATATACATGGGATAATAAATGGGTGTGGAAAGACAAGCAGACAAAGATTTGAGCATAGTTTAAGTGTTAGAATAATGCATACCTTAGAACAACTGGAGACGTTGTAGTTATAACCTTAGAGTTATAATTGATTTTAAAAAACAATCAATTAGATATCTGATTAGATCATCATTCCATATGGGATAAGAATAATTGGTTGTCAATGCAATCTCCCAGATTCTATCTTATATTTGAGTTGATTCCTATTATCATGTTGCCTAATCTTCAAGAGATTGATATTTGGTTTCTTTGTGAGAATTCGTATGCCAATCAAACACGATCTTTCCTTGAATACATCTCTAGTCATTCTGAAATATCACAATGTTTATGGATTTGTGCTAAATTTGGTTGCCGACGAAAATCCCGAGGTTAGCCATGAATGTCGAGGTTTTTCACGAGCTTCGCCATACTTAATTTGATAGTGCTAATGTATTGCCGGGCTTTAAATGCATTTACGAGGCCCTTGTTAGGTACATGAGGTTTTTACGAATTCCAGAGGCCCTCGCTGGACTTATGAGGTCTTCGCAAGGTCTAACTTTGACCTTTATAAAACTTTTATGGGGTCTTTATTGACGTGGAGACTCACCGAAATCTAGTGGTAACAATTACATTGCTTTATCAACTAATGTTAAAATTAATATTAATAGAATAACACCAAAAATATATATTACCCTAAGTGTATATATACTAAAATAAAAATAAGATATTTTAAAGTTAGATATTTACTTTTTGTACATCATACGATATTGTTAATTGATTTAAACATCGTTTTCAAATTAACAACGGAGCTACTTTTGAGTAAAATTAATTAATTAATTAATTAATTAATTATATTAGAATAAAATATACATAGTCACAAACACAGTAATTGATATTCAAACATTTTTAATACAAGATTCAGCAAAACCCACTAATAATGAATCAAATTTTGTTAATAGTTTTCAAATAATAGTGTAAGAGCAAAACTAATGTTGGGGCCCCTCATTATTCCACTTTTTTCAAATAGTATAGGGTGATGGGGGAATAAACTTATTCTTTGGAGTGGAATGTATAAAATTGGGGCCAAATTTGCACTCTAATTTGCAGATATCAATTGCAACATGAGGACAAAAATTCCAACTGCCAAATTGTTTCCAACAGCTACATTTCTGAATTCTAACGTTATCTCCAAAAAATGTGAAAAAAATATAAAAAAAAATAAAAATATGGAAAATAAAAATCCTATAAATATATGTATTCTTTACTCTAATTCTTCACATAAAAATCTTCAATTTCTCATTTTACATAATTTTTCATTTGCATCTTCAGTTTCTTTTCCTCTACGTTCCATTTCTCATTTACTAGAAAACAATAATGGAGGAAAATTCCAATTTTAAAAAATCACCAAGAAGGCCAAATTGAAAGAAAGAAAAAATAGAGGTATTGTGTAGGGCTTGGGAATTAGCCACCGAAGATGCAATTGTTGGCAAAGATCGAATGAATGATACATTTTTAACAAAATAGTATAGGTTTTTATAAGGTGCTCGGTTAAAATTTTCAGTCAAGATCACTTGATGGTGCCAATTCAAAGTGGAAAGAGTTAAATAAAATGCTTATGAAATGGCATGAGTGTTTGTAGAGAGCGGGAAGAAATATGAAAAGCAAATGAAATGTTTCAATGAGGTATATATTTAAATGTTATGTTCTTACTCTCTTTTTTTTCCATTTGTTATTGGAATAAAATTGCTAATAAATTTTCAATGCATACGTAGAATTTGCAAGCAAGACAATATTATATGGAAGATTGTAATTGACATGCTTTCAAGTATGACAACTTGTGGAAAATTGTAAAGGATGCTCGAAAATTTCAAGAGCCACCACTCGATTATGAAACTCGAGATGTCCAAACTCCAATGCAATCTCCAATTCAACTCGATGAAGATGGATAAGAGAATTTTGGAGGTGTTTGTAACTTTATGCAATACAAAAAACTAATTGGAAGAAAGGCGACGAAACAAGCCAAGAGGGATAAAAATACTGAATATTCCAATTCTCAATCTCGGGTTGCAAATTCTATGGAGGCGATGGCGGCATAAGCTATGAATCAAAATGTTTCAAGAGCCACCTTCTATGAAGATCATTCCAATATGCAATGACTTATTTTCTCCAGCTTTTTTCCGTACTTTGACTTCGCATTTGGGGTTTGATTCAATTTCCCAACTTAATCTTTATTATATGTCATCTGAATTGTCGGTCTATTTTATCAAAAATAGTTTAATTAGTTTTAAATTCTCATTCGAAGAAAAATATTATGTCATGTTAGCATATTTTGAAATGATTCACATATTAGAGTAATCGTAAAATTTTCTATTATCAAGGCACAATAATACAATTAGATACACATATATTCTAACATTAAAATATTCACACGTAACAAGAGCCTCTATTAACTATTCGTCATGTCTAGAATGCAAGAAACTTGACTTATCTCTTTTCTTTTTGTCACATCGCTCGATAGATACATATTTAATGCAACTTAAATATTATTTAAAGAGTTTAGCATCTCTTTGTCCAAAAACAATTTAAAAATTTATGAACAATCTTCAAATTAAAAAATTCTAGAGAGAGAGAGAGAGAGAAGATATTATAGAAACTCCAGTTGGTAAAGCATTAAAAATGCTGATTTATGTAATAAACCATGAAAACAAAAGACGATACGAGGTTGTAAGATCCCGAATTAATGCAATTTTTTCTTAAAAAATTAATAACAAATAATATTTTATTAATCAGTGAAAGAACCACGCGGTTTAATTATGTAGGCTCTGGGAATCAGGGGCTGAAACGACTGGAGAAAGCCCTCCAGTTTTCGTTTTATTTGCAACATTGCCATTTGATGCTTCTAGACTTTTACTGTTTTAGTGGACCAGGCATGGATCACCCATGTACTGTGGTTTCTTAACAATTCGGTGGGCGGATGCTTATTAGGATTTTGATTCGTACAAAGTAACTAATTTTATTGATTATCGAATATAATTTAAATAAAACCAGATAAATAAAATTTCTGGTTTTATTTTTACAATAAATTCATAATTACTTTAAATTTATGGAAACAATCAATTGTATTTATCAACAACGATTAGAAATCAAATTTCGTGCCACGACATTTGATTTAATAAGAAAATTGTCTACTCGAATCACAACACAACTGCCTCAAGTAGGCCGTGTAGCCCTAGATGCAGGGTAGGTTGTCCTATTAGCCGTTCTCTATTTGAATTCTGACAAATCACTACAATTTTAAAAGTGTCAAAATTTTAAAAGTATAAAAAATCCACTAAACCTCCCGACAATTTCAAGACGTCATCTCTAAAATTTTGATACTTCAAAATTGTAGTAAAACGTTAAAATTCTAGTAATGAATAACTACGTGTACAATTTCACAGGAACAACAGATCTAAACTCTTGTCAAGTAAACCTATAAAATTTTCAAAGATAAAAGAAAGAAAATGACGATAGACAATATGTTCATTTTAGAGCTAGTATCAAGAAAGACGTCTTTTGAAAATTTGAAATTGACTATCATGACTCAAATTGTGTCAATAAGTTATGCGGACCTCAACTAATTTATCATGCCTAAAATTAAGGGTCATAAAAGATCAACAACGATCTGGTAAAAGTTTACTCAAAATCGATCAAATGACTCGAATAGACCACGCAGAACTCGTTTGTCACACCTGATTTGATAAAAGACACCACAACCTGCTTGCAAATTACACTTAGCTAACGTCATAATGAAATTCTAAAATCACTTTTTTGTGAAAAAGGAAAGGATAGAAAGTTAAAGTTGAATCGGAAAAAAGCAGTGAAGTTTTATCTTGTCTATTGTTGATATCAGTAAAGCCATTATATTCCTGAGATCATAAACAGTACCTGTGACTGTCTGTACGTTTCTCCAGGGGTATTTAAGCAGTAAAACCATAAATGAGGGGTATTTATTGTTCGAATATAAGTTCCTTCAACTATATATAAGAATTCAAGCATTCATTAATACTCCCAATTTCTCATAAATTCTCTGAAAATTCACAACTTCTCAGGAGCCTAACGGCCCTAACCTGAATCTTTCCGAAGGTGCACAACCTATATTTTCTCGAAAGTTTGTCTTTCCTGTTTTGTTCTTGAATTCATTTGTGGGTTTATCTGAAGTACGATGTATCTTTAATTTAACATGATTTGGGTTTGTAGAATTCTCTTGTAATTAAATTTGAGTTTATAATTTCGTTTCATTTATGATGTGGGTTAACGGGGAGATGCCAAAATTACTGACCTTGAATTCAAGTTCTATTGATTCTTGTTTTCGTATGTTTAAATGACTTGGAATTTTATTCTTAATATGCTCACTAGATGTGGCTCCCTTATGAACCCCAATCGTAGAGTGAGCTATAAAAGGACCGAATTGCTCGTTCCTTTTTATTGGGAATCGGAAGTTGCTCTCTGTTATATTTGATTCATTGTTTTATTCTTATGAGATGTTGAAGGATTAAGGATTAACAGGAATTTTCATTTGACATAGGATTTATTTTCATTTTTATTGAGTGCTGCTATATGTTGAACTTGAAATCTTTATAAACATATTGAAAGTTTAAATTATCTTTAATTGATGTGTAATTAGTTTGTCGTTAGCGAATATGATGTGACTTTTTGTTTCAGATGCATAAGATATGGGTAAAAAACTAAAAACATTGTTCGTCACATAAGTTTTAAGTGAAATTTCATTTTAGTCGCCCGACTTCTTCTTTTTTTTCTTTTTTTCTAATTTTGTTACTCAACTTCTGTTTTCGTTACGGTTAGAGCACCCAGTCAACCTCAGTCAAAACAATTAATGGTTCTACTTACTTGTTCTGCTTTCGTTCTAGCTAGAGCAACAAGTCAATCTCCATTAGAAAAGCTAATGGTTGTGCTTATGTGGTGGATGGAATCTTGATGTGTCTAATTTTTCCGTTATACTCTCCTTTAGACGTCTACTTATACAAAATTGTATATGTTAAACATTAATATTGTGTTTTGAAAACATGATTTCCCAATAAAAGAAAGGGAAAAAATAAAAAATAAAGAAGAAGAAGAAAGAAAACATCTTGAGGTCTCTCTTATTTCTCTTTCTTAACAAGTTATTTCCTTTACACTGGTGTCATAATAATGGCTCGTAGAACTTTATGCACTCCAACTTGGCAGTTCACAGAACCTTAAACTTTCCGAAGTTTTAGGTTTTGTGCCCTTGGAATAGATCAGAGAAATCAGGAAATAAAAGTTCATTTAGAACTTAGAAGTTAGTTTGCTTAATTGTTTCTCCTCGCGTTGAAGCTGCATAGCTGACTATGTTGTTTATTGCATTCTAAATATTTTGTAAGAGACATTTGATGATTACATTCAAATTTGGCAGCTTAATTTGTTGTTTTTCAAATCTGGAAGTTTTTTCGTGTATCTCTGTATACATGTCTCTATTCCAAGATGGTTAGCAAGGCCCTGGAGTATATCTTCATAGTCACTTAACTACTTTTTGTTCTTAGTGATTCTTTGGGGTTTAAATTTTCTGATTTTGTATAGTTTCAACTTTATCTTTCAGCCATCTGTACGCAAATTGAGGTAGAGTTTCATAGTGTTACTTTAACAAGTCAGCGGGAAAAGATTAAGTGTTACTCTTCCATTGTCTGAGCTAAATTGAAGTTAATAGATTATCTTGAGATGCAAGCATCACGGGATCCACAAACATCGGATGGTATTCACAGTTTGCACCATCAGCCTATGCAGCAGATTGGGCCTTGTCACTTTTCAAGTTTCCAAGTTCTGAACAGCAATTCAACTGGTAACAGTAGCCAAGGGACTGAGGTTTCTTTCCAAACATACACCGAACAATTCTTCACGTTGGAATCAACACCAGCAACCGATTATGTTATTTACAATTCACCTCCTGCTGTGAGCGTCTCGTCTAACAGGAGTCCATTTTCTCCCCAGTGTTCTCAATCATACGCGTCTGATCTCCATCACACTTCTGATAATATTTATGGTTCTCCATTGAGTGAATTTTCTGGGGTTGATGGTGAAAACAAACTGACAAATGCATTAATGGTATTGAGGTACGAATTGTTGGGGCCTGAATCTGATGTTGATGACAGTTGTTCCTTCAATGGTGTAGTCTCACAAATTTCTTCCTTTACAAGGTACAACAAAATCTTGGAGACGGACCACAATATGGACCTAAAACAGCTGCTCATTTCCTGTGCCAAAGCAGTGTCGGAAGCCGATATGTTGACTGCAGAAATTTTAATGAACACTTTAGAAAAAAGGGTGTCGGTATTTGGTGAGCCTTTGCAACGGCTAAGTGCATACATGTTGGAAGGGCTCCGTGCAAGACTTTTGTCGTCCGGAAGCATCATCTACAGGAAGTTGAAGTGCAACGAACCAACGAGTTCGGAGTTGATGTCTTACATGCACGTGCTCTATCAGATATGCCCGTATTACAAGTTTGCGTACATGTCGGCCAATGTCGTGATTGGGGAAGCCATGGAGAATGAAAAAAGAATCCACATAATTGATTTTCAGATTGCACAGGGTAGTCAGTGGGTATCTCTGATTCAGGCACTTGCATTCCGTCCTGGTGGGACCCCATGTATCCGCATTACGGGCGTTGATGATTCACAATCGGCTCATGCTCGGGGCGGAGAACTTCAGCTAGTCGGTCAGAGGTTAGCCAAAGTAGCTGAGTCATGTGGAGTGCCATTTGAATTCCACTGTGCTGGTATGTCGGGATGTGAGGTCCAACTCAAGAATCTTCAGGTTCGACATGGAGAAGCCTTGGCCGTGAATTTTCCTTACATGCTTCACCACATGCCGGACGAGAGTGTGAGCACCGCAAATCATCGAGACCGCCTTCTAAGACTAGTTAAGAGCTTGGCACCAAAGGTCGTAACCCTTGTTGAACAAGAATCAAATACTAACACCGCTCCATTCTTTCAGCGATTTTGTGAAACTCTGGATTATTACACAGCAATGTTCGAGTCAATTGATGCAGCTCCTCGACCGAGGGACGACAAGCAGCGGATTAGTGCAGAGGAACACTGCGTGGCAAGGGACATTGTCAACATAATAGCATGCGAGGGGACTGAGAGGGTGGAAAGGCATGAACTTTTCGGTAAGTGGAGATTGAGACTTACAATGGCTGGATTTTCTTCAATCCCATTGAGTTCATCAGTTAGTAATGCCATCCAGGACATGCTGAATGAATATAGCTCGAATTACAGTCTAAGGGAGGAAAATGGCGCACTATATCTTAAATGGAAAAACAGAGCTATGGTAACATCTTCCGCTTGGAGATAATAACCTATTAGTGCATGTTTGGTACGTAGCATTATGCTGCACTAGACAGTCTAGTACTGTCTAATCTACGGTACCAAACATGCATTTAGAGAGTAGAGTTCACTTGTAACGTGAATTTGCTGCCCGGCATTTGTGCTTTTTCTAGCTGATCAAGATCTTCTGGCAGACATGATTCTGACAATTAGACATCGTACATATCCAATCATAGGATGATAAAAGAGATATCTGAAAGAGAGAGCACGCAGATCTGTTCTTGAATTGGTATTGGTCTGATTTGATCATCCAAGAAACTCCAATCAGGTGCCATAGGTTGCTTCAATTTTGTGCTGGTTAAGGTATAGTTGTGTTGTTCTATAGAATTGAATGCTTAATCAATTCCCGAGTCGTATGTTCAACACTGTTATTGACACACTATAACTATATAGTTGTATTTGGAAGTGACAAAAGCTAAAAATTGACAACAAATGGCAGAATAATGCAGTGTGTATAATACAGAAAATGTAATACATTTGAGAAATTTACTGCTTACTAGATTATTTGTTTTTCTAATTTTTTTTTTTCCCGTTGGGGGGTGGGGGTGGGGGTGTACCTATGTTAACTGATACTTGCAGTGATGAACAACGTGGGGTGGCCATAATAGCATGTTTGTTGATGTTGAAGCTGAAGGGGGCAGAAAAAAATGAAAAATTGTAATTTGAAATACAACAGTTGAGTCCCCAACCTTTTGATTCAGTCTATTTGTACTTTAAAATGTCATGTGACACTCCCGTTTGGTACACTCTATTGACTTTTGCTCATCAGCTACGTGTTTCAGAGTTTCTCTTCGATTCTATGGGTTCAAAAGCTTCTGGACGGTGAGTCTGGAAAACCGCTCTTAGTGTAGATAGTGGTGAAGCGGCGAGGCCATTTTTGTCATGCAGAAAATGTTAGTTATTGAAGAAATGAACTCGATCGCCCTAAAGCAGTCACAAAATTTGCAATTACAAATATGTTTGCTTTGTACTTTGAGTTGGGACATGAATAGATATGACAAATGACGGACGTATATTGTAGTTCTTTTTAGAGAAATTGGTGTAAATGATTTCTAACATTTCTCCTTAGTGTGGAAATGGTTTTTACCATTTATAATTTTTTAGTATAAAAGTCTTTTAACTTATGTGTTTTGGTACACAATTAATTTTTATTTGATGAAAGAACAAATATGTTATTTGTTTTAATTATAGATAATTGCAATTAAATTATTAACATTTACAAAAAGTACAAATAAATTCAATATATTTATTAAATAATATTTAATTTAGCATATTAAATATATCTCTGTAGTCGTGTCAATTAAATTTTTCATAAGAGAAAAATATACAAATATAGTGGTATATATAATTTCCATGTGATGTGAAAAACTTGATAAAAATAAAATTAAATAAATAACAAAATGACGTATAATTTTATGAAATTGAACTAATTTTATTATATTTTTTTTATTATAAAATACTAATAAAATTAATTTACACATTATGTGTTCTTTATTTTTGAACGATAATAAAAGATAAATTAAAATATAAAGAATATAGTTGGAACTCTAATATATGTAGTTAATAAGAGAATAACTCATTAAAAGTATTTGAGTATCAAATTTTTGACAAAATTATTTTTCTTTTATATTATAATGATAAAATAAA
>CM042667.1:35526846-35542273 GCA_023638005.1 Forsythia suspensa
AAAATAGAACAGATCTTCATCCAGAATAACCATGCGATCGCAAGCGCTTTTCCTCCTCCGCGATCGCATGGAAGGACCAAAATACATTCTCGTTAAAAATTAGTTAACTTATGATCGCAGTTTACATACCGTATGCGATCGCATGGTCAAATATTTGACTCGATTTTGTCCTTTTCGTAATTTCTCATTCATTCGATATTGGTTTCGAGATTCAAAATATACCCTTTAAACATGCGTATAAATCTGATTTTTGTCGGGCGTGCCCCGAGCCCCCACGAGGGCACCGCCCATCGACCCCGCGACCGACCGGGCGGTCGATCTCGCCTCTCGGGCGTTGCCCCAAGCGTCAGGTCAAGTGGCAAACAAATTTGCCTAAACGGATTGGGTCGGGTCTTGTATATTTGGCTAAGTTGACACGGAGTCACTTAGTTAATTTCTCGACATTTTAAACCAATTTCCAACACAATAAAATGGCATTTACGGGCACAAAATGTAATTTCTCAAGATTCCCACAGCAATACAAAGCACTACAAGTAGTAAATGTCTATTTGCAAAATAAATCTCATGTCAAGACATCAAGAGAATTATTCAAATGAATAATGGAGAAAAGTTTTCTAAAGGGAAATAATAATTTTGACAAGCCATCAAATTTAAGACAGAAAATTGAGCTCAAAATCGTCTATAAAATGCAAGATATATCAATTCAATAGGTAGAGCGAAATGAACGAGAGAAATTCTATATTCTTGTAAAATTTTGTAATGTCTAGTTTATTTGTCCAATAGTATTTTCAATAAGGGTTGATTACACTCACAATCCGCTATCTTTCAGTTTTGTAACAATATCATCCATATTCAATTTTATTCGCAGATATCGTTCACATCCTTTCATTTTACTCGCATAATGGTCCACAAATGATTTTTTTGATAATTTTACCCATGATTTAAATAAACTAAAATAATAGAAAAAAGAAAATACAATGAAAAAATTACAATTTCGACCCGAACCTTTTCAACAATACAAATAAATTCTAAACCTTTTATTATTATTATTATTATTATTTTATAGATTTTCATTTAAAATAATAAAAAAATGTGTCATCAAGTCCCAAACCTTTTAATTATATTTACCGAAAGGATCTTTGGAGTTGGGTCAGATTTCGTCCAAATGTCTGTTACTTGATAAAAAAATCAAGCAGGTTGCCTAAATTTGACAAATTTAACAAAGAAAAAAAAAATTTATTCACATTCTATTATTTAAAATAATTAAAAATAAATAAAAAGTAAAAAGTAAAAAAGAAAAAGAAAAAGAAAAAGAGTGCTTGTTACATATCACTTCTTCTTTCCAGACACGGGTTTTACTGGCTGTATTTCTCGGTTGCCAATTAACAAAAATCCTTTGGGAGTTGTGATGCTGTGAATTGAAACACAGCAAAGAGTGTATATTAGAGAACTATATTTTTTTTGTAAGGTGATTTTGAAATGGATGTTTGGATTGTTTCATCAACAGCTTTGTCTGGAAACATGGATCTAGAATTGAAGTTCATTAGGCGGACGTTGACCCATCAACGGTCAAATATTAACCGCTTGACCGGTCAACGGCCGATGCTTGTGAAAAATAATGTGAAAATATTTTTAATAAATACGTAACTTATCAAGCAACAAGAAAATCATATAACCGTGAAATATAATTCGATATGTGATAGTAATAATGCTAAAAATGTTTAGTACAACTCCAATTGATGATAAATATAAAAAATCGAGAGTAAAAACTCTAAAAATACTTTCTATATTATTCAATTTTGATCCACTTTAAGAAAAACTAATAAATCATTACTTGAGGATTTAGTCATGCAATTACTTTAGGTTTTAATATTTCAAAATTCAGGGACCATAAATAAAATTTTGAATTTAAAATATGCTTTTTATTCCTCTTTATCTTTCCCCTTCTCTCATTAAGTTATATATATATACACAGACACATATATATACTTACACGCAGAGAGTGCTCCACTCTCCATTTTTGCTTTATTTCTCAAAACACAAAGACCATTTTTTCACGAAATTTCAGCACGGACGAATGCGGGATCTCGCCATGTTGTAAATCCGCCCCTGGTTGGTCCGGGTATGTAGATCAGCATTTTAAGAACCCCTGCCGTTTGGGCCGGCAAATCGGGGGAGGAAAATCTCCCCCGGTTGCTTGTGGGTTGGGGTGGGTGCAGTGGGGGAGAAGACTTTTTATTTTATTTTTCAATTTGTAAAAATAAAAAAATTATTATTTATTTACACTTTTAAAAAGATGGGGACTTCAAATACAATTTTTCATTTTATTTTCGCTTTAATTTATTTAAGTCAAAGGTAAAATTGTCAAAAAAAATTATTTGGAGATCATTTGAACGAATAAATGAAAGGATTAGACGATATTTTTTGAATAAAATTGAATGAAGATGATATTGTTACAAAACCGAAAGAAGGAGGATGGTGAATGTAATTAATCCTTTCAATAATTATTTTCAAACAAGCAAATAATTATAAGTTTTAGGGTAAATTATGTCCGTAGTCCCAATTCTTTCAAATTTGTAATAATTTCATCATCATTCAATTTTATTCACAGATATCATTCACAACATATCATTAATTCGCATGTATGATCTCAAAGTTGTCTTTTTTTATAATTTTGTCCATAGCTTAAATAAATAAAATATATAATAAACAAATTGCTGTTGAGGTCCCTAATAAAAATTCAGCACTTTTTTCCAAAAATAAATACAAAAAAATAAACAAAATAGCCCCACCAAAAGCTTCAAAGCACCAGTGGAAGTGGAAGTGCTTCACTCGAGGAAATTATATCTCATGGTCAGTGTAGTTGAAATTATACCTCATGGTCATGGCAGTGGAAATGCTTCACTCGAGGAAATTAACTTCACTTCCTCTCTTATCCAAACAAAAAAACGGAGAACAACTCTACATGTACTTGACAAGATTTAAATAGCGGTCAACGCCGACTTGGGTTCGTGAAGAAAAGGAAGATAATTCTCCATTTACTATGTCATCAAAGCATTAATAAATGCAGAAATTCGCCATGACTAATTGGAGAAACTAGCTTTATCATTTATCGCTGTAGCTTGGAAGTTAAGACCTTACTTCCGAGCCTTTCGGAGCTATCCCGACTACTTTTCCACCGGGCGTATACTTCACAAACCCGAACTATCCGGACGAATAACCAAATGGACGTAATATTGTATACTATACGTGTTACAAACGTAATGCACATGTTATGCGTACAAAGAGTGTAATACGTCTTACAAAAAAGTATAGCACATGTTACAAATACAATACATTATTTTTGAAATTAAAAATAGTAAACAATATTTTTGGAAATAATTATTTTCCAATGTATTTATAAAATTTGCCCCCAATATTTTTGAAATACTTCTAATTTTTGTTCTGGCATATTTATGTAAATCCCCCTTTTATAAACCCTTTTATAAATGTATTGGCCCAACTCAACGAGCCGAAAAATGTGGATCTTGTTGCATAAAATTCTCCTTGGGCTTCTCAGTCTATAATTTGAACAACAACTACTTTTTAAACTATTGCTCAAGACATGAGCAAACCCAAGGTCCAACCCCATCCATCACTCCTTAGGTCTATTCTTGCAGTCTGATTCTTAGCAGACTTATGACTTAATAGAAGGATAATTAGGTTGGCAACGGGCGGGTCGGGTCGGGAAGCCCTCCTCGTCCCGCCTGTCGGGGAATTTTGACCCCCATACCCACCTCGTTCCTCGTTTAGATCGGGCGGGCGGCTTATCGCCCGCTTGTCGCCTGCTGCTTATTTTATTTTTATTTTTTTTTGTAACCATTATTTTCAAAATTAAAAATATTAAAAAAAAAATAGTATTTCGGGACGGGTTCGGCGGATACTCGTCTCACCCGCCCGAATACCGATTGTCCCAAGGAAAATTTTAAACCAAGTGAGACGGAGCAGGAACCAAGCGGGTAAATTGCCATCCCTAAGGATAATTACACAAATACACTATATTATGTATAGAATTTGAGAATTACTAGACAAAAATAAAAAATTATAAGAATACTAAATATGAAGAATATTATATGAATTATACTAGATTATTAAAGAATCATTAAATTATGCATTGTTACTATTTCAGATATCCTTTAATCAGTTTCAATTAAAGTATCTTATCCCATAATATCATCTCAAATTTAAAATTAAAAAAATGAAATTTCTATATCATCAACATATCAAAGTAATACTCGTTGGATGTATAAAATACAAATTCCTGCAAAAAAACAAAAAAAATGGAACGCACTGAATTAGCGTGTGAAATGATCTAAGGATTCACTATTAATCTCAAAATTAAATAAACAATATTTAAATAAATTGAAATAATTTCATGTCAATCAAACGGTAAATTTCAAATAGTAGTGTACATAATTACAAATTTCACGTCTTATATAAAAATATTCTTATCATTAAATTATCCATTGTATGTGATCTAACAAAATAACACTTTAAAGTCACAATAACATTAAACAACGCACATTAAAAAAATGGTAATAAAGAATAATAACATTGTAAATTATCGATTTGGAATAACAATATGTAAATCGTAATAAAATAAATTAACAAGTATGAAAATATATGTTGTTTGAGGTTTGAAAAAATAATGAATTGGTTTGATCTACATACATCCTATTATATCGAAATGTCTCATATTTTATCACATTAGCATTCAGTAAAGCACCAACAATTATCATATTGCTAACACATTCAATAGTAACAAAGTTTACTAAAAAATAATAAGCAACTAGTGTTTGACAAAAACGTGCAGATGATGACAAAACAATGTTGAATATAACGTAAATGTTTTTCAGATGCCTACAAAACTAAAATTTGATTTATTTTGTTAATGACCAAAAAATATTCAATAGGTATTAAATAACTCAAATTTATCGTATTTTATTTGAAATGAACTTCATTCACAAAATAACCCTAATTATTTTGAAAAGGACACAAAAAATTTGGTACTTTTTTAGAACCGAAAAAGCAAATCTTGAAGAAAAAGATAACATTTATAGCATAAAAAAAATTACCTTTTCTCCTACGGAAATCGATATGGTAAACTTCTTATTCAATGTTTGAGAAAACATTTTCTTCTTCATGATTAGATTATTTCGTCTTTTCTTGTTTTTACGTCTGAATTTGTTACTGTTGCATGCAGAAGTCATTAACAGTGAAGAAAAATAATTTAGCTTCTTCAAGCTATTGTAAAGATTTTTCCTTCTACGATTCTGCACTCCATAAAGAAGTTTGGAAATGGTGGACTGTGTGTTAGAATAGAGATAATTTAATAATTATCTTTAATCACTCCACTACTTATGAAAGAATAAGATTTGATTCCTGAATAATAGGGTGAAATCAGTATTAATTGATATGTTTGAATTATATTTAAATAATAATTTTTTTATTATCTAGTATAATTAGTGTATTTATAGTATTATTACAAAAATAAAATTTGATATAGTATAATTCAAATTTTTAAAAAAATATAGGCGGAGGATATAATTTTCTCTTAATAGAATTAACCAACTTCATATCTCTACAATAATATAAGAGTTTAATTTTTCACTGTTCAACTATCGTCCAAAACGCACCATTTTGGCGTTCAATTTTATTTTTTAATTATTAAACAGTACCACAATTCGAACTTTTTTCCCCTTCAATTTTGTCGAGATTCTTGACACAAATTTGAATCAATTTCTGGTCCCAAGCAAATTGGCCCATTTGCATTTTTTTTCTCCTCTTTTTTTTTTTCTTTCTTTCTCCAATCCAAACAAATTTTCATTCAATTTTTCATCAATCTTTTTTTTTTTTGTATTTGATTTTATAAACAAATTGTACACTTAATATTTCGCTTTAGATATTTGGGTCATTCCACTCTTGACGCTTTGGTTCAATTCAACATGATTATATATTTATAATTTTTTTTTTTTTTTTTCACTTTTGATTTTGTCCATTTAAAATGTCTACAAAATTTTGTCAATATTGTCGACAAATAATAGAAATCAATTTTTTCTTCCCAATTTGTTTCTACATTTTCGACACAAATATATATATATATATATATATATATATATATATATATATATATATATATATCCTTACAATACATTTTCGTCCAATAGGCCACCGTTTTGCCAATAAAGACAGTCGCAATTTTTTTACTATGTCCAACATTTCATCCAAAAATTCTCCTCTCTCTCATCCCTAAGCACAACTCAACCTTGGTTTCTGTCCATAATTTGCATTCGAGCTTCTAATTCACAGTTGACAATGACAATTTGTTGAAGCAGAACTTCATTCTGTTTAACTTTTATATAATAAAGTTTCAACTACCATCCTCAAACATTGCTGATGAGAAATTTAAACTTCATTTTCAAGCAAATATTAATGTAAAACATAAGTAAAAAAATTTAAGAGATTTGATAAGTTATAAATAAGAACTTACAGTTAGCGAATTTACAAAACGAAAAAAAAAAAAAGGGCAACCAAGACTAGTTGCCGAGCAACTCGGCAACCAGTTTTTGGTCGCCGAGAAATACATATATAAAGGTCGTATATATTTTTATAGAGTTGTTTGGGGAGGTGGGGTTTGAAGGAGAAGAAGATGATGATGATGATGAGTAGTGGTGGTAAAGGTGCAGCAGGTAGAGCTACGATTATTTCGAGCAATAAGTTAAGAAAACGATCGAGAATATAAAGGAGATAACCGCAAAAGTCACAATGAGGAAGAGATTTACGTAATGCTCAAGGAATGGTCCATGGATCCCAACGAGACTGCCCAGAAGCTCCGCCTTTAAGGTGCCCACGTGTGCTTTTTGCTCACACTCACTCTATTTTTTGTGTGAATTAATGTGTTTGATCTTGATTTCACATTTGATCTCGTAGGCGCCTCTGCCGCAAGTTTATATGTTTTTGATGTGCATGTTGAAGAATTGGTGTAGTTAGCCTTTTAGGAAAATAAAGAAATTTTGATTGATGGGTTTAAACTTCATTTTCGTGCAAATATTAATGTAAAACATATGTACACAAAAATTAAGAGTTTTCATAAGTTCTAAATAAAACTTACAGATAGCTAATTTACAAAACGAAAAAATATAAAAAGGGCCAACCAAGTTGGTTGTTGAGCAACTCGAGCAACCGCTTTTGGTCGCCGAGAAATACATATATAAAGGTGGTATATATTTTATAGCGTTGTTCGCAACTCACAAGGCTTAAAAAAGAGTAAGGTGAAATAAGCTCCGTAATTGCTTAAACAAAAACTCGTATGCCAAGTTAATAATTAACAGGGGAAAAAGAACACTTTTACAAAACAAAAATAAAAAATAAAAAGAGGACCTGGTTTTATTGAAAAGACTTCATTTTTGGCGTGCATTAATATCTCGGCCCCTTCTTTGATTATTGTAAAATCATTGAGATCAAAAGGCGCCATTTTGGGAGCTTCCACCGCTTATTCTCTTCTTCCCCGGTTTTATCATCAAGATCACCCATGTTGAATGAATTATCGGGTTCTTCTAATTCTTGCTTGCTATGCGCGGAGTATCTCTCGGCAACCACAAATGGTTGCCGAGTTTCTCAAGAACTAAGACCGGTTCTTGGAGAAACTCGGCAACCAAGCTCGGCAGAACCGCCTCTTGGTTGCCGAACAATTTGGCAACCATAATGCTTATATTGTCAAACATACTCCTAATGCTTATATTTTCAATGTTGGTGACATTATCCGTATCACATCATCTTTTGAAATTTGATCTTTGTTGCGATAGTTATTTCACTTAATCCCGCTTTAGTTTCTCCTGCTTAGTTATGTATTAAGGATAATCTTGGAGGAAAAAAAAAAAAATCTAGGTTTGAAATCATGGACGAGGAATCATAAGGCTTTATGCGAAAATATAGGTTCTAGCAAGTAGTAACTCATAAGAAATTTCGTGAGGAAATTTCTTAAGAAGGACCAAATTTTGAAGAGGGAAAATGAAAATAGCCTGGTTTATTAATTTTCTTTAGAATGGTCTCACTTTAGTTAATAGTTGCATCCTCCCATACCTCGCAGCATCCCACCCCTTCCCTCTCCGCCTTTAGTTTTGTGGGTTTTTTTTCTCCTTTGTGTTTTTCTAGGATGAAATCCCTAGTCGCCAAGCGCCTTCTGCGAAATGGCTTCAATTTTAGGAGAGAAGGGAGTGGACTCAACAATGTGGGAGAATGGGTGATGGGGATAGGAAGCGAGGAAGGTGATGAGGGAATCATTGTTAATAAGGTTAAATTAGACATTAGATAGAAAGGATGGTGCACTTGTGGATGGATTGTGACGAGTTTATTTTGGCGGTTTTGGATGTTGTGAGAGGAGTTGGCGAGTTAACAGAGGTTTGGAACTCGAAGTGGTGGCAGTGTTACTTTTCGCTTTATGTGGTATTGGTGGCGATGGTATCACCGTGCCGAATGGAAGTCGAGGTTAGTGTTGAATGAGTTTTCTGCTTTTTATATGGTTTCCTAATGCCATATGTTACCCGAATATTTATACTGTGTTTGGAGCAACGATAAGTACTAAAGTGTAGAACACAGTATGCGATGGTCAATACCGAGAAGAAAAGATTTTCAATTCCATTCTTTGTGTATCTTGCACATTCCACTGGGTGGAACCCCTGGAGGAGTTGATAGACAAACAAGACCCCCGCCAAGTACAAAGCTTATAACTTGGGAAAGTTTGTTGGGCGAGTTGCTTCGGCGACGCACGCGTCAAATTGAATTTTTATTTTTTTTTCGTCTTTTTCTAATCTTTTTGACAATTTTTTTTTTTTGTCTATTTTTTTTTCCTTATTTTCCAAGTACAAGGCATGCTTACAATGTATTTGGGGCTTTCCAGCACATATGGAGCAATATTTTTTCTCACAGCAAGATCGCTCAAGTTTAGTCTTACTAAGATTAAGTCATGGCACAATATCTTGCTCTGTGAAATCCAACCCCTGTGGGTAAGAAGTGATGTTTAATAATTATTTGAGCTAACATGATTACATTCCTTGTCCCAAGATCGTGTCTCTACTTTGGTCCTTTAATCTTATTCCTTGACTAGCAAACAGATCTTTTCGCCCATTCATTGGGTTTAGAGAACTGAGAGTTGTTCATAAGGAGCCTAGACGCGTAAGTTAGCCACTCAATTGCTTGCTTGATCATGCATGGTTTACAATTTGCAATGTGGAAAATTGAAATATTCAATTATGTAATAATTATTCTTGTGGTTTGTATAGGTAGTCATTTTCTATTGATATGGCCTTTATGGTTAAAGGTGTTTGTGGAATATGCGTTCAATTTGCAATCATGGCATTTTTTTTTTTTTGTTTATGTATTTCACTGCAAGATCAGTAAGATGGCATGTCTCAGTTGGGAGTTATCTATTCAGATTTTAATGACGAGTGGATTTGGAAATGAGTATGCACGTCTGTTGAATGATAAGATGATTTTAACTGAAAAAGAACTAAAATAAAAGAAGATTATTTTCTATATGCTACCTTTATGTTATTTACTCAAAAGGAATAGAATATTGTATACAACTTCAGACTAAGCCGTCCTTCTCGCTCTTTTTTCATAATTTCTCAAAAGTTCGTACTCTTATACTAAACCAATGCAACTTTTATTGCCATTCTTACTGATTCCTTCATTCAGATTTATTGTTATTAATTGACATCTCACCCAACTGTTATTTTGTAGACTGGAGACAAAGCTACGGTCTTGTGCTTTGTTGAGTTTTCTGATGCCAAATGCGCTCTTACTGCTAAGGAAGCACTTCAAAGTTTAACATATTTGCTGTCTTTCTGTTTTTATAATATTCTTGGCTGAGTCCCGTTGGCTTGATATTTCTCCTAAATTCTACAGGAAAGCGCAATTTTTTGCGAACTATTTGTTATTCAGTTTAATTGATTATTAGGCCCTAATCCCCCCCCTTCCCTCCCTCCCCCAAAACGAATTAAAAATGGATTGACTCTATAGTCTATACCAGGATGTTTGTCGACGTTGGAACTAAATATTTGTGAGATAAGTGATTATCATAGCACAATAGTAATTACTGAGATAAGTAATTACCAAAAAATTGCTCTCAGTGTCATATCTATTGGTACGTCCACGTTTTGATCAAGCCATTGGATCTGCAGGTTACAAGTTCGATGACAAGAAAGCGGAGTCCCCAGTCCTGAGGATCTTTTTTGCACACTTTTCCTTTAGCCCACGCTCTGACCGGGACGGGCAACAATTTGGAAGTTGATGACCCCAGTGGAGCCTTGCGAGCTGACCAGTTGAATGCCCTCAAAATACTGGAGATAGTTGGCCCATTTCACAACCTGCTGAAAAGGTGATTGGTCAGACAAACATTTGCATGAAATTGTTTATTTCAGCAAAAAAATCATGTGTTTCCTTCCTTAGTTGGGTGTCCTCCTAGCATAACTTCTTATTGAACAAAGAGTATACTATACGATGTAAATTTATTGAACTCCCCTTTAATTTTATGAGTGCTCGTGGATTTTCCACCAGTGATATGATGATTTATTTTATCTTCTATTTTTTTCCCTTTGATAAGTTTGGAGGGGAAGGATGAGGAGGTTGATATGCATGTGGTTTTAATTTATTGGAGCATACACTTCCTAATGATAAAAGACTAGAGAATGACAAGTTCTTGTTAGAGGTGTCAATCGGGCTTGCACAACTCGGATAATTCTTATTTTTATAGGCATTAGATGCTGTTGTAAAGGATAAAATTAAAATTTATAGGCGTAAACTTGTGTTATATTTTTTTCACAATGATTTATTTTTTTTTCCAATTCGAAGTGAACAAAGTTAGATTTAAATATTTGTATTTATTTGTTTAATAAATTAATAGTGTATTATTATTTGAAATTAGTTGGCCAAAAAAAAAAAAAAACACAAAATGTATGTTTATATTATTGTTGTTCTTAACAAGAGAAAAAAAAAAAAAGGCAACCAAATGGTATTATATATCCGACATGTTAGAAAAATATTCTTTGTATTTCAATTTCATGTTCGTAATTCCAACCTGCTCCCAACACCGATGATAGAAATGAGAAGAGAGAAGATAAAAGGCTTATATCTCTTGTTGCTATGTGATTTAATTTTAGGTCTGATGTTAGGATTCGGCCTCTTTCCAAAATCTTTCTTTTCTCTTAGCACAAAAGGATGAAGTGTTGGATCAATTGGAGTAGCCAAAAAGATACATGTAATTGACCACATGCTTATTGGGAATTAGACTTAGTTTTTTGTTTTTTGTAAATGTCTTTCTTGCATTTAGTCAAGAACAATCAGTGTCTTTATGACTCTTCTCTAATAACTTAAAATAAGTTTAGAAATCGCTTATTATACGTCGTAGCCTCCGATTCGTGTGGAAGCCGACTTCTTTCTATCACCTAATTACTTAAGATTTGTATGCTCATTCTGATTCCTTTAATGGGTTCATTTGAAGCGTTCATTTGAAGCGAGGGAAGTAGGCAAGAGAAGCATTGGAATCGACCATTTCTTTGGAGGGTGTCAAGGGTTTGAATAAAGAATTATCCAAAGGTACAACCCCCTTATTTTGCATAAACATAGTGGGTACAAGTTCATCATCTAAGGTGAATGGGTTCTTGACAAAAACTGCAACAATTGGAAAACCACAAGACTTAAAGTCTAATTAAAAAATTCTTGAGAAGGTGGAAATGAGTCAAGAACAACGGAAATTGGCTAAAAGCCCACACACATACCCAAAAAAAAAAAAAATTTATTGTTCATTGCCGAGTTGTTTCGGTATCGTATCGCTCATTGCCGAGCAACTCGGCAATGAACTTCATTTGCAACTCGGCAATGAACTTCATTGCCGAGTTACTCGCTAATGAAAAGTTATATTTTTATTTTATTTTTTTTTTTGGGGTGAGGGGCTTTTAGCCCAATTTTTTTTTGTCTTTTCTCATTTTTTTTTCTTTAGTTTATTTTTGTTTTTATTTTACACATTTTCATTCAATTTTTTATTAATCTTTTTTATTTTATCTTACAAGCAAATTATAATTTATTTTATTGAATTATTTATTAAATATTATTCAAAAAAATGCTTATCTCTGTGGTTATCCACTTGTGCGAGTTGGGATCTAAAATCATCTTTTGACATCAAGGTTGTTGACATTGAATTTGAATTCTTTTTTTTTTTTTTTTGTCGAGTAACTCGGCAACATTAGATTTGATTTTTTTTTTTTAGAATATTGTCGAGTAACTTGACAACATTGTAATTTGATTTTTTCATCAAAAATTTTCATTTACTGGAATCGTTTTCCTATTTGTTTAAAAAATTTAAATTTTTTTTTTTTATATCTCGCTTCAATTACACCTAAAACTTTTCAATACATTTTTCGATATACGTGCAGCACGCGTATTAAAAAAAGTATATATATATATATATATATATATATATATATATACATATTTCCAAATGACTTTGTTGTGGTAACTCGACAAAGTTTTAAAAAAAAAATCAAATGACTTTGCCGTGTAACTCGGCAAAGTAAAAAAAAAAAATTCAAATGACTCGACAAAATAAAAAAAATAAAAATTAAAGACTTTGTCGAGTAACTCGACAAAGTAAAAAAAAAAAAAAATTAAAATACTTTGTCGAGTAACTCGACATAGTCATTAAAAAAAAAATTCAATCAAAAGATTAACTCGAAAAAGTCTTGATTTTATTTTTTATTTTTAATTGTAACTCGACAAATTGTTGTCGAAGTTACCCGATAAAGATTTTAAATTTTTTTTTTAACAAAAAAATAAAATCAAATAAAAATCAAATAGCTAAAATAAGGTAGTGTTATTAAAATTTCTTCACTTAGTTATGCATTAAAAAAAAAAATTTGAAATAGAAAACGATCACCGAACAAGATGAAATTTTCAGGGAACATAGAATACTCGTATAGCTACCACTCATCAAAAATTGATCGTCCGACGGCATGTTTCGACTTATTAAAATGCTTACTGAAACATCCTACTGGAATAGGGAGAAAAAAAATGGAAAAAGTCGACAAAAAAAAAGGGCTTTGTCGGGATTTATTTTTTTTAAAACCTTTGTCGAGTTACTCGACCAAAAAAAAAAAAAAAAATTAATTTTTTCCCTTTGTGGAAAAAAAAAATCAAAATTTTTTCCCCTTTATCGAGTAACTTGACAAAATAAAAAGTTAAAAAATTGTCAAATTGGACTTTGTTTAGTAACTGGACAAAATAATATAATTAATCTTATTTTAAAAAAAAAGTTTGTCGACTAACACGACAAAAACCCAAAAAAAGAAAAAAAAAATCCAAAATAAAAACCATATTTAGGAAAAATTTAAAAAAATGTTGTCCAATTGTTATTAGTTTTTATTTTGTTTATTTAAAGAGGAAGACAAAACAAAATTTGAAACAAAATTCAAAGGTCGGGAGATGGTCAATTCAAAAAAAAAAAAAAGATTATGGGTAAATTTGTTATAAATTATAAAGGTTGTAGACCAAAAGTGCAAATTACAAAAAAAAAAAAAAAAAAAAAAAGGTTTTCAAATGACTTTGACGAGTTACTCGCAAAGTCAAAAAAAGATTTTAAAAAAAAAAAAAAATTTAAATGCCTTTGCCAAGTAACTCGGCTAAGTGGGGAATTTTTTTTTTTTTCAAAACTCACTTAGTCATGGATTAACAAAATTTATTTGACATAGAAAACGATCACCGAACAAAATGAAATTTTCAGGAACATAGAATACTCATGTAGCTACCACATATCAAAATTTGATAGTCGACGGCATGTTTCGACTTACTAAAATGCTCACCAAAACATTCTAGGTAGTTTTTCGGATTCTTGCTGTCACATTTTACAAAATTGTCTATAAGTTGAGTTATATAACATGAAATTATGTGAAACCAAAGCCAATGGTTAGATAACACATAGGGCTATCGTCTCCAACAGGAATTATGTAAAAATACTTAATATATTAGGTACAAAGAGATTTTTGAGTTGGCCAACAGAACCGCATCTTAGAGAAACATGAAGTTTAACAAAACCTTTCAAGTTCACATCATTAACGTGTAACCAAAACATGGAATCTACTAAAACTACCACAAAACCAAGGTCCACAAAAGTTTAAAAGATATTTACACTACTTAAAGTTTTTTTGATTGGTTTATAATAGCGATTCTTCAAGATTGACGGCATGAATTGAAAAAGCACCTAGGAGGTTTTGCGGTGAGCATTTTAGTATGCCTAAACATGCTGTCCGTCGGACTACCAATTTTAATATGTGGTAGTTACCTGAGTATTCTATATCCCCTAAAATTTCGTTTGTTCGGTGATCGTTTTCTATGTCAAAGAATTTTTGTTACTCCATGACCGGATGAATAGAATTTTCAAAATAAGGGCGGTGTTACTAAAATTTCTTCACCCTTTCATGGAGTAACAAAAATTGTTTGATATATAAACGATCACCGAAAAATATGAAATTTTTAGGGAACATAGAATACTCATGTAGCTACCACATATCAAAATTTGATAGTCCGACGGCATGTTTCGGCTTACTAAAATGCTCACCGAAACATCCTAAATAGTTTTTCAGATTCATGCGGTCGCAATTTACAAAATTGTTCATAACTTGAGTTATATAACATAGAATTATGTGAAACCAAAGCCAATGGTTAGGTAACCCATAGGGCTATCGTCTCCAACTGGAATTATGTAAAAATTCTTAATATATAAGGTGCATCAGATTTTTGAGTTGGCCAACAGAAACTGCATCTTAGAGAAACATGAAGTTTAACAAAACCTTTCAAGTTCACATCATTAACTTGTAATCAAAACATGGGAATCTACTAAAACTACCACAAAACCAAGGTCCACAAAAGTTTAAGAAGATATTTACACTACTTAAAGTTTTTTGATTGGTTTATAATAGCGATTCCGGCACGTCAACGGATTCAATTCGAAAAACTGTTTAGGAGGTTTCGGTGAGCATTTTAGTATGCCTAAACATGCCGTCGGACTACCAATTTTTAATATGTGGTAACTACCTTAGTATTATATGTCTCCTGAAAATTTCGTATTGTTCAGTGATCGTTTTCTATGTCAAATATTTTTTTTTATTCCATGACTAGGTGAAGAAAAATTTTCAAAATAGGGGTAGTGTTACTAAAATTTCTTCACCTGGTCCCGGTCACCGAGTAACAAAAATTTCTTTGACATAGAAAATGATCACCGAAAAATATGAAATTTTCAGAAAATATAGAATACTCATTTAGCTACCATATATCAAAATTTTATAGTCCGACGTCATGTTTCTTTGCGCATTTAAAATGCTCACACCGAAACATCCTA
>CM042667.1:35542373-35623606 GCA_023638005.1 Forsythia suspensa
TGAATAAAAAATTAATCTTTTTGAAATTACTAAAAAAATTTAGTTACTTATTGTAATTCAAAAAAAAAATGTTTACATATATAACAAAAATGTGTTAAATTACTAAATAAAATAAATAACAATGATAAAATTCATTTGTTAATTTTTAATTCAATTTCTATTTTTTATTTATATATTTAAAAGACTAAAAAACGCAACTGATCACGTCATCAGATCTTTCACTTTAAAAGCGACTCTCTGCCATTTTTTTAATTTTTTTTAAATATCATTTCAAATATGAAAGTTTAAATTTTCCGCCCTTTTTTAAAAAAAAAAAAAAAATCAAAGAGGTTCACGGGCGGCCATGGATACAGCCTCTTCTACGTGTGAACGGCCCAGCGGGTTGGCCTCCTCGGCCCGTGAGCAGATCCGTCCGGTTCACGGGTCCGCCCGTGTAGTTCCGGAGGCGGGTGGGCCGATCTTGGGTTTCAGTCGGCCACCCGTCTTGACACCTCTAAATAAACTTATTCCTTGGGGTGGAAAATCTATAAAATTGGGGCCAAATTTGCACTCTAATTTGCGGATATCAATACTGCCGCATAAGTTGAGTGGCGGTAAACATGGCGCCCAGCGGGTCGGTCTATATCTTCGAATTTTGAATTGGGTTAGGTTGGGTTGGGTTGGCCCTAGTCCAAACAAAGCGGGCCTATATGGCCTGACTAATAACCCATGGGTTAGTCAGGATGGCCCTTTTTTTTTTTTTTTTTTTTTGCTCATTAACTCTAATCACTCATTTTGTGAATATCCACAATACATAATCAAATAATATCAATCTAAAATGGCATAAGCCCAAGTCTCAACTTAAATTTCTTTTTTTGAAACATTAGTCTAACAATCCAAAGCTCAACATAAAATTGTTTAGATTTAATTAAAATTTAGTTTAATTCAAGTTTCAATTCAAATTATGTTTGGTGTGACAAGTAAATTATAATTTTTAAATTTACTTATAACTAAATTTTTAATTTAAGTCAAACATGCTATATCTCGAAAGCGATAAGACTAGCATACTTTTACTATTTATATTTTTACAAAAATGTGTCAAGAAATATGTGAAATGTTGATCAAAGTACAATTTGACTAAAAGTAGCATCTTTGGTTTTCACGCTTTGCTTAGTGTAATCTCGGTTTCATCTGGGCCCTTGATTTTATGGTTTCAATTAGAACCATTCATCCCGGACTATAAAGGCAATGTTTTTGGTGCCTTTGTTGAGAGATAAGAAAAACTACTGCCTAATCTTCTCTCACGATGAAAAAACCCTTCATCTTCTTCTCTTCGTCTCTCCGAGTTACGTATTCTACCCTTTTGGTTTCTTTGGTGATTTCTCTGTGAAATCACATGATAATCATGTAGATGGTCCTTCACTGTGAAAGATAAGCGCATCCGTGTGTATATATTTGAGGTCAATCGGCGATTGATGCTCGATGCGTAAACCCTAGGGTTAGAGTATTTCTTGGTGTTGAACTCTTGTAACCTCACAAGACTCGAGTTTTCTTGAAAGATCTTGAAAATGCATGAAGCCGTATCCACGTTGTGGAGCTTCAACGAAATAAGCCGACGGTTGGGCGAACCCGGGTCCTTAGGGACACAAAACCTTGGTGTTTTTACTTTACATTATTATTCTTGTTTATGTTCCGTGTTCAATATCAAAGCTAAAGCGTAATAAATGTATCGAACTACGTGTCCTTGAAAAAGTCTTTGATGTTGTGAAATAAGGTTTTGGGTGTGAATCTTGAAACTCCTAAGGCCTCGGTGGATGTTCTTGAAGGGGATGCGCAAATATTCCCAAAGGGTGAAGAAACTCAAAAGTTCACAAGGGTAAAATTGCAAACCCTAGGTTCGAATCGATGAAACTTGAAACACAAGCTGCTACGGAGTCGCATCTAACGAAACACAGGGGTGTTAAGCAGGTGATAAAACTCTTACTCTTGTTCATACTTGCAGGTTTAGTTCTTAGGCATGTATTGACCGTACGATCTATGCATAAAATCGACTATCTGTCTCTTTCTTGTCATGATCTTGTTTACTAAAGTGTTGTTTCAAAGCGATTTTATGAGTGGCATGCTTTCTACATTACGTGTGACTTTGAAATCATATCTCCGAGTATCTTCTCTTGTTATGAATTTTTTATTTTTCATATTGAAAATAAGAACACCCTTTCCTCTGTTTGGATTCATTCCCTCGACACGAGAACAAGAGTCTCACGGAATCACAGGGATCTCTGAGCGAGGTATAAAGCGAGACCTTAGTTTCTTTATTTTCTTTCATGCTTTTATTACATATAAAATACATGAAGGTGATGATCCGAACAAGTTTTACTTGAAAGTTTTTTGTGAATTGGAAGGAGTATATTATCCCGATTCTTTGTCATCTTTGTTGTTTGTATTGTGAAAATCCTTTTTTTTACCTTGTTTTTTTTTAAAAGATGGGAACAAGTAAGTTTGATCTTGAAATGTTTGATGGTAGAGGTGATTTTCTATATGGCAACAAAAGATGAAAGCTCATTTAATTCAACAAAAGTTGTCTAAAAGCAATTGATGGGTCTTTTCACGATGATTTTACAAGTGTTCAAATGAAAGAGTCGATGAGTTAGCTCATAGTGCCATAATTTTACATCTTCTCGATAATGTAATGAGAAAAGTGAGTGATTGTAAAACTACCCCCAACATTTGGGATAAACTTGAAACTTTGTATCATACAAGGTCCCTTCCAAATAAGATATATATCTTTTAAAAAGGTTTTTGGCTATAAATGGATCCTTCATGGACGCTTTGAAACAAATCTTGATAATTTTTCAAAATTGAGTCAAGATTTGTGTAGGCTGTAAGTGAAAAAGTTTTTCGATGAGCATCAAGCCATCATTTTACTAAATACTTTACACGATACCTTTAAAGATGTAAGAAATGCCATTGATATATGGCGGGAGATTCTTTAACTATAGAGATTGTGGTTAATTCTTTAAGAACCAAGAATCGGTTATTCAACAACAAAATTTGAATTACATTAAAGGGAAGGTTTAAATGTGAGAGGTAGATCACTCACTAGACAAAATGGGCACTATGATAATCATCAAGCTGTAAAGAAAAAGAATTCTAAAAAGGAAAAGGTAGGTCAAAATCTAGAGCTAAAGGTAAGAAGTGCTATGGGTGTGGAAAAATGGGACATTTTATAAAGATTCTTTGGAAAAAGAAAAATGAGCAAAATGATCAAAATAAGGAAGAAGCAAATATTGCCTCTTCTTCCGGTTTTGACATTCTTTGAAGTCTATGTTGCCATAAGTCAAATTTACGAGATTCTTGAATCAAATCTGTTGAAAAATCTATTTTTGAAGGAGAATGGGTCTTGGATTAATTTGTTCTTTTCATATGACTTCAAGAAGAAATTTGGTTTCAAATCGATTGAAAAGATCTTGGTTTAGTAACTATGGGAAACAATATCACCTCAAAGATTTCGGAATTGGGCTGTGTCTTTACAATTTGAAAATAATTTGTGTGTGTTCTTTTGAAAATGTAAGATATGTGCCTGAAATGAAAATAAACTTGATTTCTTTAGGTGTACTTGATGATATTGAGTTTCATCAAAATTGATAAGGGTTTGTTAAAAGTAGCAAAGGGTTCCCTTGTGATGTTTAAAGGAGTAAAACAAAATGGTATTTTGTTGTAAATACTCTTGCCTTAACAAAAATCATTACGCTCTTCTGTGATAAATGAACAAAATGATACCTAAAGTGGCATAAAAGACTTGCTCATATAAGCAACAAAGGTGCATCTATTTTAAGTAGGAATGGTGTTTTTGGTAAAGACAAGGTATACGATGCATTTCTGTGAAACATGTATTTTAGGAAAACATCACAAGTTGCAATTTAAGGCGGTACTCATAAGTCTAAGGAATTCTTGATTTATATTCATTCGCACTTATGGGGACCTTCACAGCCTCCTACTATGGGTGGCGAGTGTTTATTTTCTTTCAATAATTGATGATTTTCAAGAAAGGTTTGGGTTTTCCTAACAAGCATAAATCGATACTTTTGAAAAGTTCAAGCGGTGGAAAACCTTAGTTGAAAATAATGAAAAGAAAATAAAACATTGAGAGCAGACAATGGTTTAGAATTCTGCAATTACGATTTTGATAATTTTGTAAATTGCATGGAATTCTAAGACATAAAGCTGTCCCTATACTCCCGGCAAAATGGGGTGGCGAGAAAGAATGAATAGAACACTTTTAGATAAAGTGAGATGCATGATGGTAAGCTACGGATTACCAAAAAGTTTTTGAAGGGTGTTTGTAATATTTGCATGCTATATTGTAAACTGACGACTCCTCTGCTTTGCTCTAAATGATAAAACCCCTTTTGAAATGTGGAATAATGTACTGCTTTGATTACTCTGATACGAGAACCTTTGGTTGTTTGCATATTCCACCAAAGTGAAGGTAAACTTGAGCCTAGAGCTCAAAATGTATTTTGGGTTATCCTCAAGGTGTAAAAGGGTATAGGCGTGGGCTAGGGGTTTAGGTGGAGTGAAAGTGATAATAAGTAGGGATGTTACTTTTAATGAAAATGATATGCCTTGCTTAGACCCTAAAAGCTGCGATGATAGTCATGAAAAGAAAAGTGATTTTTTCTTGACCATTGCTGATAGAGATTTAGAAAGACCTAATCCAAATTACGAAATTGAGGTGGAGTCGATAATAGTGAGACTCAAACGGACCTTGAAGACTCTGTTGAGACCTCAGTGACTCGACATTCTTGAAGAAAACTTCTATGTCACGATGAGAGTAGTCTTAGGAACTACCAGGTTGGCAAGGGATAGAGTGAGAAGAAATATAAGAGAACACGCAAAGATTAGGTTTTGAAGATAGTGTTTCTTTTGCTTTCTTGAGTTATCAAGAACTTTGTGAAAAAAGAACTACAAGTCTTTTGAAGAAGCGATGAGTAGTACCCATTCATTGAATGGAGAAAGGCTATGATTGAAGAAATGAAATCCTAAGCCAAAACAAAACACAGGAGTTAGTTTCCAAACCAAATTATAAGTCCATCGTTGATTGTAAGTGGATTTATAAGGTTAAAGAAAGGATTTGAATCGATCCTGTAAGATTTAAAGCCAGTTAGTAGCTAAAGGCTTTACTCGAAAAGAAGGAGTTGACTATAATGAAATTTTTCTCCTGTAGTTAAATATACTACTATAAGGTTAATGCTTGCTTTAGTTGCTCATTTCAATTGGGAACTTGATCAACTTGATGTGAAAATGACTTTCTTACATGGTGAGTTAGAAGAAAAGATTTATATGAAGTCGACCCCTGGTTTCAAAGATAATTTGAGACCAAGCGATGTTTGTTCTTTGAGAAAATCCTTGTATGATGCGAAACAATCACCAAAGGCAATGATATAAAAGGTTTGACACTTTTGTTCTGTCTTTAAATTTTAAAAGAAGTGATTATGACCATTGTTTATATCATAAATGTGAACACGAAAACAATGTCGGTATATATTTGCTTTTATATGTTGATGATATGTTATTAATTAGTTCTTGTATAAATCAAATTAAAAGATTGAAATCGATTTGTTTTCGAGTTTGACATGAAGGATTTGGGTAATGCTAAGAGGATTCTTGGAATGGAGATCTCTAGAGATAAAGATCTTCATGAACTAAACTAACTTTCGGACCCCCTACATTCATAAAGTCCTTGAGCCAGGTTTGCTATGTCTCGATGCAAAAGAAGTTAGTATTCCTTTAGGAAACCATTTTATAATTAACAAAAGATGATTGCCCTAAAGCTGAAGAACAATTTTACGAAATGAAAATGTTCCTTACGAAAATGCTATTGGTTACATTATGTATTCTATGGTATGTACCGGACTGATGTGGCTCATTCTATTAGTGTGCTAAGTAGGTATATGTCTAATCTGGTCCTTCTCATTGGGAGGCTTTAAAATGGTTACTAAGGTACTTGAAAGGATCTTCAAATGTTGGCACGACATTTAAACATAGTTCGGAAGGAATAAAATTGAAAGGTTATGTTGATCTTTGATTATGCAAGTGATAGAGATAATAGGAAATCAGTAACTTCTCATGTGTTTACTATCTATGATACTTGCATTAGTTGAAATCACAACTCCGACATATTGTGGCACTTTCAACCATTGAATCTGAATATGGCCATAAGCGAAGAACATTAAGGAAGCACTTATGGTTGAAAGGAATCTTGAAAGAATGGGTTATGAATGTAAGTCCCCGTCATATACTCGCGATAGTCAATCTGCAATTCATTTATGTAAGAATCCAGTGTTTCATGAAAGGACAAAACATGTTGATGTTAAACTTCATTTTATTAGGGACATTGTGTCCCAAGAGTTAGTAAATCGGAAAAGATCCTTCCCAGTTTAATCCAATGAGACATGGGCGCGAAAATTCTACCTTTATCTAAGTTCAAAATTGTTTGAGTATCACGAACTTAGATACAGGGGATAGATGAAAGTTAGTAAAATTTTATTTTTTGTTTTAATTCTTTTTTTGTTGTTCTAACTTTTTGTTTGTGCGGTACAAGAAGCTATGAAAACAATTTGGATTAAGGCAAATCATGCATTCATAAATGATCGAGAGAAGAAGAAGTCTCATGATGGTTTTGATCAAGGTGGAGATTGTGAAATGTTGATCAAAGTACAATTTGACTAAAGTCGCATCTTTGGTTTTCACGCTTTGCTTAGTGTAATCTCGGTTTCATCTGGGCCCTTGATTTTATGGTTTCAATTAGAACCATTCATCTGGACTATAAAGGCAATGTTTTTGGCACTGTTGAGAGATAAGAAACTCTGCGCCCTAATCTTCTCTCTGATGAAAAAACCCTTCATCTTCTTCTCTTCGTCTCTCTGAGTTCTGTATTCTACCCTTTTGGTTTCTTTGGTGATTTCTCTGTGAAATCACATGATAGTCATGTAGATGGTCCTTCCTGTGTGAAAGATAAACACATCCCATGTGTATATTTGAGGTCAATATTTGATTGATGCTCGATGCTGTAAACCTAGGGTTAGAGTATTTCTTGGTGTTGAACTCTTGTAATCTACGAGACTACATTTTCTTGAAAGATCTTGAAAATGCATGAAGTCGTATCCACGTTGTGGAGCTTCAACCGGGAAGTAAGCCGACGGTTGGGCGAACCAGGGTCCTTGGGACACAAAAACCTTAGTGTTTTTACTTTACATTATTATTCTTGTTTATGTTCCGTGTTCAATATCAAAGCTAAAGCGTAACAAAATAGTTTACAATTAACCCGAAAAGATATTATTATTAAGAAAGAAGCGATGTTTATCCATTAACTAATACATGAGAGTCCCAAATTTAGATTGTATTTGATGTAATGTATTAGATTGTATAAGAACTAAAATAAGAACTAAAAATTCAACTCTACACATAAGAACTAAAATTCAGCCGCCAAATTGTTTCCAATGACTACATTTCGATTTCCAAGCAGTTATTTCCAAAACAATGTGAACAAAATATAAAAATAATATTAATAAAATTCAAAATATGGAAAATAAAATTCCTATAAATACTCATGCTCTTCACTCTAATTCTTCACATAAAATCTTCAATTTCTCCTCTCACATAATTCTTTCATTTGCATCTTCAATTTATTTTCCTCTATATTCCATTTCTCATTTGCTAGAAAACAATAATGGAAGAGAATTCCAATTTTAAAAATCATCAAGAGGACCAAAGTGGAAGAAAGAAGAAATAGAGGCATTGTGTATGGCTTGGAAATTGGCCACCAATGATGCGATTGTTGGCAAATATCAAATGAAGGAGACATTTTTAACAAAATAGTATGAGTTTTATAAGAAGGGCTCGACTAAAATTTTTCGGTCTAGACCACTTGCGATTGTCGATTCAAAGTGGAAATAGTTAAATACCTTGCTTATGAAATGGCATGAAGCGTTTGTGAAGAAGCGGGAAGAAATGTGAAAAGTGGATGGAATATTTTCAATGAGGTATATATTTAAATGTTATGTTCTTACTCTTTTTTTTTTTCATTTGTTATTGGAATAAAATTGCTAATAAATTTTCAATGCATACATAGATTTTGCAAGCAAGACAATATTATGCGGAAGATCGTAATGGACATGCTTTCAAGTATGACAACTTGTGGGAAATTGTAAAGGATGCTCGGAAATTTCAAGAGCCACCACTCGATTATGAAACTCAAGATGTCCAAACTCCATTGTAATATTCAATTCAACTCGATGAAGATGGATAAGAGAATTTTGGAAGTGTTGGTAACCCAATGTAATATGAAAACCAATTGGAATAAATGCGGCTAAAGCGAGCGAGAGGGATAAAAATACTAAATCTTCCCATTCTCAATCTCGGGTTGCAAATTCTATGGGGACGATGGCGGCACAAGCTATGAATCGAGAATATTTCAAAGCGACTTTCTATGAAGATCATTCAAGATGCAACGACTTAATTGGGAGTTGAATATTATGAACAAGGACATCTCCGTGGTAAGTCCAAGAAGAGCAAAATATTTTCGGATGAAGTAAAATGAAATTTTATCTTCTTTGGATGCTTTACAAGCCCACAAGAGAATGCAAAATTGTAAATAGTGCAGTCTTAAAAACTCAAAAACATATATCTTGAAATTTTTCTCCTAAATATTATTTCAAATTGAGTTTTTTGTCCCCGCTTTTTCTCTTTGGGTTTTTCCTTGGGGTTTTATCCCAACATTAGTTTTACTCTAAGCAGAGGTGTTTGTGCACTAAGCACTTAGATTATCAAATTAATTGTGATAGATGAAAATTGTGTTAAATATCTCTAATGCCATTATGCTTTGTCAAACATTTCTAGAATGACATTGTACTTTAAACTATTCTTGGAATACCATTAAATTTTAAAAGTAAATATCTATATTCTGTTTTTTTAAAATAGAGTGGCATATGAGATTCACTTTTGAAAGTTCAATAGCATTCTAAGAACGTTTTGAAATCGATGACTTTCCAAAAACGTTTGACAAAAATATAGTAACATTAGGGAATTTAACTTTCGATCAAAATGTATACTAAATAAAGTTGAGTTTGACACATATTATCATAAGTTGTTGATGTCAAAAATGTTAAAAGAATCTCCAAGATCTAAAAAGTTTGTTGACGAGTCTTTCTAAAATATTACAGATCTATATACCGAGGCCGCACTTGAGGAATATGAACCGTCACGGCCAATATTGGTTTTATCCATAGTTATGATACCACTATAGGGCCAAGATCGGCACTACTAGCACCACAACAAGTATAATATAACCAAAAATTATAAGAACACAACAAAAGAAATTTTATGTCCTAAGCTCTGGAGTTTTGGTGACCACTTCAACCTAATCCTCCCGGTGAGTATCACATTTAACGATTTTGCTCAAATCTACTAGCACAAACACAAATAAGGGCAAGATGTACGGATGACAAAGTTTGGTCTCATCTGGAGAACCAAGATCCAAAGAATCTCTCAAAATTACAAATGTAAACACTCTTGTGATAACCCAAGAATAACTAACCAAGATGGGGTGAATTAGTATTTGCAAACTTTTTCGAAAATAATCTCAAAATAAGATACTTAAGAGATGTAGATTAATCAAGTAAAAAATATAAGTACAATGTAAGTAAATAGAAGGGTAGAGAGAATGCAAACGATATTTTTATGGAGATTCGATCCAAACCGATAATTCGTCCTCATTACCAAGCTTTAAAATCGAAAGCACGGCCTTTCCACTATATTGATTGACTTATGGTGCAATCAAAACCCTTACTACGCTTTCGGTGACTTACAAACAAGGAGCAGCTTGATCCTTATACAATATTGAGTTTTCGGGACCTCAATATGACCCCAAAGATATGTATAAGTTGATTTAAGATAATATTTCTCTCTTTTATTCTCTCTTAATAAATAATAGATATAAGTCAAGTACTAGAGAGACTAACACTTCAATAATTAGCAATAGATGAAAAGCTCAAGTGTTAGAAAGAAACTTTGATGAAGATGATGATTTAAAAGTTTGATTTGATCAAATCAAAAAATTTCAATGAATGATTTATAAGATGTAGATGCAATGAAAGTTTAAATGATTTTTCTCAAGATGATTCTCTCTTTTTATGCTCTTGTGAATTTGTAAATGATAATGAATGAATGCAATTTATAGAAAGCAATTTTCAAAACTTTTGTCTATTAAGATGATCAGTCGGTCGACCAACAAAAGTTCGAATGATCAAAAATAGTCGTTGGAATAGTAAGAATCGAGCGATCATATTTTTAGAAAATGACATCTAATCAATTGACCTTTATATGAATCGGTCGACGGTTTAGGGAATTCGATCGAAAGATTTGAATTTCGGTTGACCCGGATTACGAGCACTTAAAAATTTATTCAAATATTTTATGCAAGTGATATTAACATGGTTTTGTGCATAGAATTATTTTTGAGCTTTTATCATTTCTTTGAAAGATCAAAGAATTAGTAACTTTACATTTGATCTAAAAATCTAATCTTGATCTTTCTTGAAAATTGAATCTTGAACTTTTGTTTTGGATGATTGAATTTGATCTTGACTTCTTTGAGAGTTTGATTTGTAATATAGTCTTGATCTTTTGATAATGATTGATTTAAACTATGAAGATTACTTTAAACCAATTTGTTAGTAAACAAGATTAATTTGTTTGTTGTGATTAAAATATTAAGGTTAAAATTAATCATAGGTCAACATCTAACACACAAAAGTTGTTGTTCATCAACCTCACTCAAACTGTTTAGTAGTACTTAACTTATAATTTTAGCTAGTCAAGCTGGTCAGGAACATTTTTTATTCACATATTTTATTAGACCCACAACTTACAATCTACTTTTATACACACATTTATCCATAACTTATAATATAAATATTAAAAAATTGATTTTAGTCTTGTAGACGGTAGATTCTACAATTGAAAATTTCGGATTGATTGGGCCACCGGCAATCTGAATAACTCAAAAAAATACACTACGAAAGAAAAACCATTAAAGGGTCTCAAGAGGACAGGGGTGTGGTGTCGGCCGAAGACTCTCCGACGGTCAAGTCGATGAAGTTTGTATAGATGAATATGAGAATGTCGGACGGGAAGTGAATAATTGAAGTTGAATGTTTTTGGGTGGCGTACCTTTCATCCAGTAGATGGTGGTATTTATAGGAGCGATATCACAACCGATACAGTAGAGACCGGTGGAGATTCTCCGAGATTTTCGATTAGGATGAGATATGGTCGGCCAGTATTACGATCGGTTTGTGATGAGCCTCATCTCTCGAGACTTAGTCAAATCTGTTATGATATAACTTAATCGTTTGAAGATACATTCTCGGTGATTTTAGGTTGACCCGTGATGTTTTGGGTTATATAACATCTATGAGTTGGGCCAGCGGCGTTTTGTCGAATGGACCTTTTACAAGCCTCATTATATATTTACGGTATATATGGGCGATGGGATAATTTTACCACTACAATTTGTCCCTACTCTTTATTCGAGTGGTACTCGAATGAAAGAGTAATTCTCGATGTCAATATTATTAATTGAAAATAGAAAATTATTGAACATACGAACTTTGTTTAAGGTAAGGCATAACAAGGTTGATCGGACCACAAGTGGTAGATGTTGGTCATAGGTATGGACCGTTTGACCATTTAGTTCGGCATGGCGGTGACAAGGGTAAGTGGTATGAGTTTCGAGTGTAAAGATTTATTAAAAGAACCACCATTTCGAAGCCGTGTATTTTATTTAAAAAGAATCACATGACTTGAAGTCGTGTGAAATTGTTTAAGATAACCATCTGACTCGGAAGTCGTGTGGATTTTAAATTGCTTGCTACCACAGTAAAGCTGTGAAAATGTCTAAAGAATCACCGACTCGGAAGCCGTGTGAATTTTTAATTATTCTTTGCCACGGTAAAGCGGTGAAAATGTCAAAAAAACCATACGGCTCGGAAGCCGTGTGGATTTCAATTATTCTTTGCCACATCTAAACATTAAAATGCTTAAAGAAGAACCACGGCTTCCGAAGCCGTGTAGATTTTAATTATTTGCTGCCACGAAGCATTAAAATGCTTAAAGAACCCACGACTGAAAGCCGTGTGGATTTTGGATATTCTTTGTGCGGTAGAGGTTGTGCCGTGTGGCGACAAACTATAATATTATTGCATGCATGCACACTTTGTACCACTCGGTAATTTACGCCATTGTATATGTATTGTATATAATATATAATATTATATATTATGTTTACGATGTGTATGTATTATACATTATATAATATGCATTATATAATATATAATATATGTATATTATGTTTACGTGTGTATGTATTATGTATTATATAATATGCATTATATAATATATAATATATACATATTATTGATTCGGCTAGACAGTATGGATCATGTATTTAAAACACTTGTCGGATAATAAGCGTGTCTATCCAAATGATTGAGTGCACACATTTGGTTGATGGTTCTGGACAGAATTTTGGAGCAATTTTATTTTCTCGTAGGGTGTGCCCTTTCTATAATTTGACGGCTTCACTCATTTCTTTCTATTGGGCCTTGATAATTTGAAGAAGTTTGGAGGTTTTGGTGAGTTTTCTTTCTTTTTCCTTCATTTTGGTTTGTTCTTCGAATGTTCTTCAATTTTTCTTGAATGTGGTTGAATGTTTTTTGAATATCCAAGAGTGGTTGTTGAGGTTTGATTTGGTGTTTTTAGAGTTTTGATCTATAAAAAAGATAAGGTAATAAGGAATAGTTGTTTTTGGCAAAATGGAATAGAATGATTGTAGTGGTGACCCGAGCAGAAGCAGAAGATATGGTTTTGTCGGTCCATCTAGAATTTGGCAGACGAAGTGCAGGTCAACACGTCCATCCTAACGACAACTTTTGGATAGAAAATTACACAAGCCTTCCCGTCCAAAGCGAACCGACTCTTGCGGGGTTTATGGGTGATCCTGGAATTGACTCATCATATCAAGTCGATCCAGGATAGTATTCATGTAGGAAGTTATTCGGCTAGCCAAAGTCTCGGACGGTGGTGACCTTGGATTTAGTTCTTACGAGCGAGCCGTCGGGCGGGGTTGATTTTTGTTTATGGGGAATGTACCAAGCCGTTTGAAAAAGTTGATTTGATAAGAATTTGGGACAGCTATGGCGTACCCAGATCTGTTCATCTCCGTCTACCACGAAAACGTGAAAGGGTGTCATGGAGCGTTCACGGTTGGACGTTTTCTACGAGTTACCTTTTAAAAGCGGTTTCGATTCACGATACCCCGGATGGTCGCGATGGCGCTAGAGTATATTTGAACTACGCACCAAGTCAACTCATGCCTAATTCTTAGCGAGTTGCTAATGGCTCTCAAGTCCTTACAGGCGGCATGATATTATGTTTGGCATTAGGAGCTATTACATGGGTATTTTATAAAGGGAGCTGACGGAGAAAAATGTCGATTTTCTTTAAATTTGAGAAAGAATATCAAGCGGTTGATAGTTGGTCTCAACTCTAGAGATAAGAAATTTGGAAAGGGTCGTATTTTCTTGCATCGGAGATTTGGTTTTGTCAAGAGATTCTGAGGTTTCCTTGGCATAGTCACGCGGTGAGTTAAAGTATGTCGATGATTTATGTAATGTATTTTACTAATTCAAGGTTCTTATTCTACTTTCTTGCGGTCGTCACCTCAAGTACACAACCGGTTGAGGGCACCTGCTAGTGAAGGCGTATTTCAAAGATTTTAGCGTTATCCAGAAAGTCGAAAGGATTGTTGGTTTCTCTTATCCTCGGAGGTTCTAGCCGAGTAGTTTGTGGGCTCACGCCGGAAGAACCAAGAGGTATTCCATCCAATTTCCTAGACATATGGTCCATATTGTAATGATAAAGAGGGGCCTGGAAATTATTGGTAGTGATCTCTCTTTGTGTGGCCCACTTAACTCGACTAAACGTAAGGTTGCAGATCACATTATGTCGAGAGTGATAGGATCTTCACTTTCGATGCTCACGGAGAGGAGAAAAGCGAAGAGAATAAAAATCTAAGATATGTTCTTCCTCTTGGGACCGATTGCTCCTCTAGCCTCGTCCCATGATTTACCAAGCTGACAGAGCTTCGATGCTACTTCTCGGTGATGCGGAGTGCGATCGCACAATTTTGACTTCTAAAGATGATAGTTCGATCGTGTTTTTTTTTCGGACGACTCTTACGCATTTTCTAATCCGGTGTGGTGGCCCTTGGCGAAGGTCTTTTGTTTCCTAAAGATCGAGCTCGATTCTGAAGAACTTGGACAAGTGAAGGCAGAGAGCATGATGGCCCAAATCTTCCGGTAGAGAAATTTTTATTTTTCTTTTGAATGGTCCATTTGATTGTGCCTAACTTGCCTTTGTTAATTTCGGGGTTGAGGTGCTATTTTCCGGAAGGATGAGGCCATTAGGCGAGTAGAGCCAGATCGCTCATTACAGGACGACATAAACACCTCCTTACGTTGAGAGAATGAAATGTTGACTATTGGAAGAAGGGCCGACTTGGCGGCAAAAGGCAATGGATGAACTAGCGGGATGGTTAGTGAAAATCTTTCATTGAAGGAGAGGCTGCTTTGGTTTGGAGGAGTCTTACGGGGCTCATATTACTTCTTTAGAAGATCGTCTAGAAATTGCCGGCTAGAGGTAGAGATAGCCACTAGAACCTTACGATGAATGAATATAAAATGGAAGTATACTATTTGGGATGTGGACAAAGCGATTGCAGAGTATGCGAATTGTGTCGGATGCTTGGAATGCGCAATATGTTAGAAGGGCGATTCGAAGATGAAGTCGAGAGATATCGGTCCCAATGATGATGATGGTGATGGTCAAGCTTAAACCATTTGATTGCACATTTTCCCGGTGTGCTAGTCGGCATATATTTATGTTCGCACTTATGTATCGAGGATATTTTGGACTTACCTATTCGAATAGTATGTATTTGTACTTGTGTATTCGAATTTAGTAGAAGAAATATTTGAAAAAGTTTCTCCCATCTTTGGTAGGAGCATATGCGAGGTGCTTTGAAAATCGCACAATTTTGGTCGAGCAAAAACAAGTCGATAACAAAAGTATAATTTCATTTTCCATTTTATTAAAATGAAGGTAATTTACATATGTACGATTAATTCGATTGGTCTAGCCTAATTTGAACATTATGTGCAATGTTGCGGTCGGGTTGTGGCGCTTGTTTGAAAGTAGCTTAATCTTTATTTTGTGTGACCATCAAATTCCTCGAATAACTTGATGGCGATTGAGCATTAACGTCAAGCTCGGATCGGGCGTGATGGCAACCATGTGACCGGGTCTCAGAGGTTTGCTGTTTAGCAGTGATTCCTTTATTGTATTTGTGTGTGCTCTTCATCCTCTAAAGTTCAAGACTTCATGAATTTCGATTGGTGAGATAAGTTTTGAACATTTGCAAGTGGCACTTTGTTCTACTGGTGAATCTCATGAAAGCCGAGACATGTTAGGGCAGCCGAAGGCATTCTTTGCCATCGACTCTCCGATGCTTAAGTCGGCAATGTCTTTTGATAAAAGTACATAAAAATAAATAATGAAAATCTGAAAAGTAAGATGATACTACTGTGATGGGTGATGGAGGTGCGGATTCATCCATTCTTCGTGGTTTTGGGTGAGATCATTTGATTGGTTTTGCCATATCGGTCCTCTTGAGAAGCGGATGAATATTAGAGTCACCAAGCGGCATTCTTTGCAGATTGGCTCTCGATGCCTAAGTCAAGAATGATTCTCATATGAAATTATATGCAAGAACATAATGAAGTATGTGTTGTTGAAGACTTAAAAGTAGTATTTGCGAAGGTGGATGGCGTTCAAGCTGTTGCCTATGTCTCTACCATCCTCATTGCGTAATTTGTAGGATCCATGCCCGACCACTTTGGTAATTAAGTATGGTCCTTCCCAATTGGTACGCAAGTTTTTACACCAGCCTCTTTTGTATTCTAGAAAGCTCTTAGTAATACCCAATCACCTTCTTTGAAGGTTCGACTCTCACACAGCGGTTGTAGTGTCGAGCAATCTTTTGTTGGTATCTTTGCATGCGAATTAGTGCTTTTTCTCTTCGTTCATCTGTCAAGTCTAACTCATGGCATAACTTCGGTTTGATTACATTTATCGTTGTCCATTCGTAGCGGAAGGTTGGTATGCTAGTTTCTATTGGTATCACTGCTTGCATTGTGCCATAGGCGAGGAGAAAAGCGTTTCACCGGTCGGTGTGTGAGCGATTGATGCGATATGACCAAAGAACTCCGGTGGTTCGTCCGCCCATTTTCCTTGGCCACGAGAGTCTCTTCTTTAATGTCTTCATGATTGTTTTGTTGAGGATTCAACCCTAACCATTAGCTTGCAGATGTAGTGGAGTAGAGAAGTTTAATTTGATGTTTCATTCCTTACAAAATCTTGGAATGCAGTCTTGATGAATTATGATCCATTGTCGGTTATGATTTCTTCGAGACTCCAAACCTGCAAATTATATTTTCGAGACAAATTGAATAACTTCACGGTCGCGTACTTGTGAAAATGCTTGACTTGATCCACTTTGTAAAATAGTGCGTGACGGCAAGCGCGAGCAGCGTTGTCTGAGTGCGGTTGGTAGCTTCCAGACAATGTCCATTCTCCATTTCATAAATGGCGAGGGAAAAGGATAGGATTAAGTCGTTACGGCGGAGATGAGAAATATCGACATACCTTTGGCATCATCGCGACTTTTAACATGGTCAATTGAGTCCGCCCGTATTGTTGGCTGGGAAGTTCCTTTTAAAAAGGGACAATTACCAAAGCTTTGGAATAACCCAAACATGAGGTCTGTTTTTTTGGTAGGGGTTGATTTTTAAGTTTTTGACTTCGAAATTTTTTTTTTCTTCCAAAAGAAATCTTTTCGGGTTTTAGAAGACTGTAGAGGTTCTGCTTTTTTTATAAGAGAAGCGGAATTAATATTGGGGGTTTGGGCGTTTTCTCGATCCCAAAGTTTTACCAAAATAGGAGAATTTTGGTTTTGAATCGGATGAACCCTTTTAAGAGCCAAGAAACCAATTCAATTGGGGCGGTTTTAATTAAGTTTTGATTTCCTCGATCCCCAGGGTCCCAAGACGGAAACTTTTGTATACCGTGAAATGTTGGTTGGCTTCAGGATTTCTTTGTCAAAAATTGTCGGAGGTTCTTGTTTTTCAATCAAGGATTTTGTTCCGAAAGCCCATGGCTTTTGGTGTCCAAACTTTTGTTCACCTCGTTGATATGTTGGGGTTTTTTGGGAATTCATTGTAGAAAATGTCCCTTTTCCGGGTTTTTTCTCTTTCTTTGGAGCATCAAGTTTTGACCCCGCCTAATTAAAATTTTTCGGGTGCCACCTCTTCGTTTTAAAAGAAAATATCCGGGCGCTTTTTAATTTGTGGTATAATTTCCACCGTTCTTTTTTTACACCAACATTGGGGCCATGGGGATAATGAACTTCTCGAATGGGCCCTTTTGATTTTAAATTTTATTGTTTCGGTTTTTCGGTAAATCTTCTTTTTCTTAATGTTTCGTGGTCAATTTAACTTGCGTAAAATTTTGGCCCCGGCATGTTTTGTAGCCAAGCCATTTGTTTTCCAAGAAATTTATCATTTGGAAACGGCCGCTTTGATCCCCCAATTTTATGTTCGGCAAGTTAACGTTTCATCTAGATCTTAGTCCTTCAGGATGTTAAGGATTCTTGTTTTTTAAAGGGCTGCCGGCGAGGAATCCCGAATTTTTTTCCCTCCCCTTTTTTCCTTTGGGGAAAGATTGTGAAACGTTATGGTCACCTTATTTGTGGATCCGGGCCCCCAATTGGATTATCAAAGCCATTAGGAATCTAGGTTCCCTTTAAATGGAGCATGATTTAAAGGCTTTTGTTCACGTAAACCGGCGCCTCCGCGGTAATTTTTCTTTTAATCCCATTCCCCCCTTTTGAGAAAAGTTTTCACCTTTGTTTATAATTGCTTACAACAATTCGCTATTTTGAGTTCTAAACTTGGTAGGTTCAAAGTTTCCTTGGGTTGGCGTATTTATAGTTTTCATTTTTTGGTTGGTGGGTGGCGCTGGCCCCCCCTTTTTTTTAACCCAAACCCGCCCCTTTTGGGGATTAACGGTTCCATCTCTTGGTTTGGGTTTGGGAATTTTAATTTAATTTGCCTTGGGGTGGTTTTTTTTTTTTCGGCCAAGGGAAGCCTTGGAAATTTTCCTCTTTTTTTCAATGCTCTCCTTTGGGTGGCCTGTGATGAAATCCACCATTTTCTTTCCCATTAAGCCCCATTTGGGAATTCCCCATTACCCATTTCGGCAATTGTTGTTGGGCGTGCTTAGTAATTCGCTTTGTTTGGGGGCAATGGTTAGGAAATTTCTCCTTGGGGTCTCCGTTCAAAGGAAATGAACTATAGGTCTTTTTCTCCTTTGTTTTCCTTGCCCCTTTAAAATACGCCTAGTGAAATTGTTGGAATTTTTAATTATTTGGCCCCCTTTAGCAAGCACCCCTTTTTGGCAAAGGGTCTTGGTAATTTTTTAACAAATCGGGGCCCTTTAAACGAAATTGTTGTTGGTTGCCAAATAAAATTTTTGGAACTAATTCACAGAATTCCCTTCGGAACGAAAATCGGGTTCTTCTGATTTTCCGTTTAACAAAAGTTCGTTAGTTTCGTTGGTTTGTTAACCACCCCGGCCCCTTGGGGGGGAACCCCTTACAATGGGGGTTTGGGGAAAAAACCCCGGGCAAGGGCCGATGGTGCCCTTTGTCGAATAGACCTTTTACAAGCCTCGTTATATATTTCTCGGTATATACGGGCCAGGATAATTTTACCACTACAAGTACTATAAAATATGGGCTCGTAAACCTTCATCTCTTAGTAATTTCTCTAGAAATTTGAAGAAAAGGAAGAAGAAGATGAAAAATATGAAGATGAAAACGAGGAAAACTTTTGTGGTTCCGCTTAAAAGTACCGAAAACCATTTAGATGCCCAAATGAGGTGTAATCAATGTTCTAAAAAGCGTAAAAGCGTGGCTAGGGTGTGGAGGCCGAGCTTTAAGCTTTTGGACCTAAGCGGTTCGGGCGAAGCAAGACAAAGACGATCTGAGGCGATGCGTGAGGCATGGCTAAGCGTCATGTCGAGCTTCAAGCTCAGCAGAGCCTGGCGCACGCCTATGCGAGCTTTTAGAACAAGAGGGTGCAATGCGTCCCTTTTGATAGAACACTCCGTAAATTCAATCCAAGCGGCTTGACCACGTGTCATCATCACACCTTAGGATGCGTTCTTAATCATAAAGCATGTGATAAAACACACTTACGATCAAGAACCTGGGCTTATAATCTTGGGGCTTCTTGTGCAAGCAACCTAGTTAGGCTTTATCTCGAATTGAAGCTGAACCGAACCCAATGATTCATCCGGTGCCCTATCACTAAATATCTAGATCCGATTCTAAAGAACCGAGAACAAGCGCTTCTAGACCGGTTCTAGTTCTTAGGAACCTGTTCGGATATCCTGGTTTAGAACCGAAAATTCAAATTTTTTTTAATTTTCAGATTTGTAATTTATTTTTACTTTTCATATTTTCTTTACCAAATTAACCCCATTACGCAATACTCCCAAAGCCCAAGGAAAAATTCATTAATTTACTCATGTCCCATTAGATGTAGTTCCAAAGATCGTATATTTTATTAATTATTATCAAGGAGTATGATTACTATTTGAGAACTTTGGTGCGATAGGCTAAAGTATGATTTAGAAAAAAAATTATTTGTACATTTAGCTTGAAATGACAATAGTTAAAAAAAAAAAAAAAAAATTTAGGGTAGAACCGGAATTGAACCGAAACCCGGTGGTTTAGGATCCGTTTGGTTCCGTTGAAAGTGGATGGTTCTAATTCTTTTTACAATATACCCGAATATAATCGGGTGGTTTCGGTTCTTTCACTATCCGAATCGAACCACTCGACGTCCACCCCTAAACCTAGCACTTTACTTACTTACGATATTTGTCCGTAAAAAATAGTAAATAGAAAAAATATAAAAAGATAATGAAAATTTTGCGATTTTTCAAAATTTTCCACAATACGAAAAATTATTACAATTATATAAAAAAAATTACAACACAAACATCCCAAGTATCGTAGGAAAATAGTGCCTCCTAAGTTGTACCACACTCTCAATATCTACTCTTTGTACAAAATCATAAACAGAACAAGATTCTAATTTTTCTTCTAAAAAATTCTCTTATCACATACAAGAAAAACATAATAAAAGAACGTCTATTTATCAAGGTTCTAACAAGCGTAAAACGTGGCTAGGCGTGGAAGCCAAGTTTTAAGCTTTTTGGGCCTAGGCGAGGCTTAGACAGGAGTGAGGCGTGAGCTAGGCATGAAAAACGTTTTCTTATTTTAAATATTAAAAAAAAAAAGAGAGAAAAATATATTTTAAACTAAAAAGCGCGCGTCTAAACGCACTTAGGCGTGACTAAACAAGCCTAGGCGATGCTAGGCGTGCTTAGCCGCATGCTTTTTAGTTAAAATTTTAGTTGAACAAAAAAACGTGCGCCTAAGACCTAAGCGATGTGTGGAAGTCAAACTTCGCGCTTAGACGCGCTTTTTAGAACACTACTATTTATAAGCAACGTGATGAAAAAAAAAAAACCTAAACATTGCTCTAGATTTTGGGTGCTGCACAAGGAGAATGAACTGAAATTTTGCAATTTTTCACGCCAATATAATCTTGGTATTATGGCATCTTTTCCTCCCAAAATAAAGTGCACGGTCAATTAGAAAAAAAGAAACTTCATATCACTTTTAATTATTATTTTCTATTTACAATTGAAGTCTTTTTTACTTTTGACAATTTTGAAGCAAATTTCTAACAATTTCCACCTTATTGAAAAATGAGCCAAAATTCTATTACATTTTTGTATTTCTTGATCATGATACTTGAAAAATATTTGATAAATTTTGACGACCATAATTTTCAAAACAGAAAATTAGCATACTTTACCATAAAATATAATCACTTAGTATTAACAAATTCTAAAAATTTAAACGGCCTATAAAAAAATTATGTTGCAACCCCTTTATTTGACTTTGTTGAGAGTTCATCAACTATTGAAATCAATTCCATCACATACTCCATATAAATGTCAAGCTAAGGCTCACGCAAATATGTGGACTTGTTAGTAGTAACACATCTTCTATCATAACAATTTATGGCATGCAATGATGATGTAAATATCTTACTCAAATAACATCATAATTTCCCATAAAGAGAGACACATTGTCCGTATATGACTTCAAACACGTAGTTGAACGTGCTATACCTTTGGGACAATTTTTTCTCACGTGGTCAGATTGTCAACAGTTCCAACAAAATACTTTTTATAGAATTCTTCTTCTATTTTTCAACAAGTAACAAGTTTTCAGATAAAATATTATTCTCACCATTGAACCTTCTTTTTCATAAATCAATTTACTTGAAACTTCGTGAAATTCAATGTTTTTTTTTTTACATCAAAATTAGTTTGATGTGTTCACGGAGGATACAAGAGACCAGTTGGGTCTTAACGCTTTATCATCGTAATCAATTTTAACTTCAATTGCCGCCTAATTCAAAACGATCACATTGAGAATACTCAAGTGGTCTAAGATTTCGATACCTTCATTTATTCACAAAGAATGAAATTGTTCCTTCAAGTATAACCAATTTGAAAGACTCTTTGTTTGATACATATGTTCAAATTTTCAAATTTTTGCAAAGAAATATTCATGGAATATTTGCAATAACATTTTGACTAAACAAAGACATATCGCATTTATAGCTTTCAAATTCAAATTTTCCAAATCATTATCGCTCATATGTATTTTTCAACACCTTTGCTCGGAACTAAGGATTGGTTTTCCTTTCAAAGCATTGTACGTACCGATCGAATCAAAACATCGTTGACTTGCACTTTGCCACAAGTTAAAAATTGATTCTTTCATCAAATTTTATTACGTAGTATTTGACACTTGTCATATCTTCTATATGCTCCAACAATTGAACGACCTGACGGATCCGATAATACTATTGAAAATTGAGACTAATTTCTCGTTTTGCCCACATGATATTTGTCCAGAGAAAAATAACAGATGGAAAAATATTAAATAATAAAGAAAAATTTACAGACTGTCAAAAATTTGCATTATATTAAAAATTATTACGATCATATATAATTTTCTACCACTCAAACCCTTAAGTATTGTAGAAAAAATAACATAAGCTAGTTTTACCACACCTCAATTTTTACTCTTTATACAAACGACAAAGAGAACAATAAAAATTAGGATATTAGACTTACAGTTTTGTCTCTCAAGAAATTTCTTGTCACATATAAAAGCATCTTTGTCATAGTTTTATTCAAACTTTTTTTAAAACATATTTTATACCACAAATTTTATTAATTTTTTTAACTACGTAGTTCATCAATTTTTTTTTCAAAATCTACTAAAAACTACTTTTAAATTCTACCAAACATACACTAAAAAAAAAAAAACAACGTCTATTCATAAGCAACATCTGAAAAATTGAAAATTTGACCTAAACATTTCTTCAGATTACCGCTGCAGCATGAGCAGAATGAATTGAAAATTTGCAATTTTCCATGTTAACATAATCATAATGTCTTATGGCATCTTTTCTTTCCAAAATAAAGGTCACGGTCAATTGTAAAAGAGGAAATTTCGATCACTTTAATTATTTTTTTCTATTTGCAATTGAAGTGTTTTACTTTTGATGATTTTGAGGTAAAATCCCAGTAAAAAAGAAAGAAACAAAAAAAAAAAAAAAAAAAGGAGGGTGGGGTTGCAGATATAATTTCAGAAGAAAAACATGTCTCTTGGAGGAAAACAACCTTGGACAATAATATTTGTTGCATCAACCACCTAAGTGTTCGTACAATCAGCAGCTCTGCTTCAGTCCTAATATTGGATTATAACTCGAGTGTTAACGGGATCTTTTATTTTGATTAATAAAAAAATAAATTTAAAAGTGTATAATTCACAAATAAAGATGATACGTTACTCAATTCTTACTCTATTACCTATAATTCAATCAACTAGTTTTATCACTCGTTGCAAATATTATAAAATGAAATATTGATGTCTAAATACAAGGAATTTCTAATTCAACTAAAAAATTTAGAATATTTTTTTCTTGAATGGCTAGCTTTTAATTTCGGTGCTTCATAATGATCCATGGAACAAGTACTTGGATATATTGAACGACTACTTGACCACTAATTATTTGTCCCTTCATCCAATTTTTGTAGCATATGACCCTTCACACCCACCAACAAGAAATTTGAAAAAATTTATAGCATTGATTTTTCAGCAATAAATAATAATACTCCTCTACGTCTATAGAAAATATGTTTACTTTCTTTTATTCATATATCCCAAATTATACGTCACTTTTCTTGTTGATAGTAAATTTCTCAATTTTCTACTATATTCATATTTAATGTGTCTTATTATCAACAAATATGAATTATTAAGGGTATATTATAAAAAATGTACGTAAAATTTATTATTTTAACTATAATAACTAAAATTTCTTAATCTGTATGAAAATAGAAGTAAGCACGAAGGGAGTATAATATAACTGGAGGAATTTATAATTTTATCCAAATTAACCCTTCATAATACTAGTAGAATTTGTATCTCTATTGACGAGGTACTAATCTTAAATGCTAAGACTCGGTTGTGGAATTATAAAGTTCGAGTTTCAATTAAGAAGAAGTTCTTGCCGTCGCCGTAGAATGTAAAAGAGTATAATTTGTATCTCTATCGACGAGGCACTATAATCTTAAATTCTAAGATTGGTTGCAGAATTATAAAGTTTTGGGTTCAAATTTCATCGAAATTCGGACATTAATTTAACTTACATAATAAATTGATAGACTAATAAATTTTTATTTGAGCTGTATGCTTATTATAATTTAATTTTGGATTAAAATTTGGTAATTTGAAGCTCTAATTTTGCTTTTTTAAGACATGGCAATAATCAAGGGTTTCTTGTCTAAGGGTGGTAAGGCGACTCTTTTGTTTTTTCTTTTTCCATTACATCTTTTTTTCTTTTTGAAGGGACCAACCGACCAAGTGTTTCAAAGTAAATAATCTTGCAATAGGTAAAGAGCAATTAGTGGGTCAATAAAGAAAGGAGATTCAAAAAAAAAAAAACATATACTTAAAAAGTCATATTTAGTAAGTTAAATTAGAAAAAAAAATGTATTTAATTAAAGAAGAAATGTATATGATACAATTTATCAATTGTCATAATTAGTCATTTACAGTTTAATGTAACAAATATGTCATCAAAATTCATATTTACAATAGTATGTGTTAAGTAGATTTATTTGTTGCGTCTAAATTAAGCTACTAGTAATGGACTTTCGAACATAAAACTAAACGAAATCAACTCAAGAACCTTAGCTATTTTGCATATGACTGTCTTCAAAACTTAGAACTCAAATTTATTAGTGCTTGTTTGGCTAAGTTTAAATTTTAAATTATAATTAAGTTGGTCAAACATATTTTTTTTCACATATTTTGTAAAATTCACGAGCCACAATTTTCAACTGACTTAATATTTCTACATTTCAAAGAACTCAAATTTATAAGCACTTAAAAATAATTTTAATATTGTCAAGTAATTCAAAATCTGACGGACCCCATGCCTACACTATCAGATTAGACAGGAAATCCTCACCTTAATTATTCCATTTTATCAATAATCAAATCTTAAATAATGAATCAGTGTACATCTGAAGAACATTAGAAGTGGGTCCCTTGCCGTTGTGGAGTTAGATAATTTTGATTGTGGAGCTAAAAATTAACTTAAAAGTTTTTTCCAAAATATTATAAAAAATTTGAACAAAAATTAATTTAAAAAATAAAAATAAAATCTGGAATCTGTGGGGTTACTGCCCCACCACATGAACATGTGGCTCCGTTGAATGGTCCCATCCCTTGGATCCGGTTGATCATATTATTGTGTAAAATTGGCGTTTCCTTTTACACTTTGATTCTCGACTTTTAGGAAAATTGTTGAGTGAGCGTTAAAGGACAAATTAGCCCTTAAATACAAGTTCAAACCTTATATAATTATTCAGCGTCCCATCCGAAGAACATTAGACTTGACTCATGAGCCACTTGGTTCACGTCCATGAGATCATCAATTATGTGTAACCAACAGCGTAATGCCACAATGTTTTCCGTCCGAAGATGATTTTACAAGTGTCGTGTCCCTACTTGCTGATAGCACGGTTAACAGCACACATGATCCTTGTGGGCCCAACCCTGTATGGCATCTCCACCGTCCCACTTTCTAATCAACTTTTCTTCTTCGAGGAGTACATGCGCCTACAGTAGCATATGGTTACTGCTACTGACCTGAATCTTCAAATTTTGATTCCACTATGAAAAAAATTAAAAATACATAATATATGTTGTGTTGAAGTTGAACTATTTTTAAATAAAATAAAATAGTTCAATATAAAATCGAATATTATAATAAAAGTCTTAGTGCTACTTAATTATGAATATTAGTGCTTGAATTTTCATAACAAAATTTTCTTTTTAACAATTTATATTTTAATTGAAGTAATTTTACAAAGAGATAAAAATATGGCAAGGGGTGACCGGGGAAAGGGAACCCTCCCTCACAGTGATTCGCCTCAAATTTTTTTTCTCAAACTACAATTCTTTGAAATTTCATTTTTATGATAATCTAATGTTTTCAAATAAATTAATCTTTAAAAATCTTACAAGAAATCATCAGACAAAAAATATTCAAGATCTAAATTAACTAAAAAAAAGTTATGTCCGACGATCTTTCTCATCTGTGAATTTTTTTATAATAGAATCTATATATATTTTATTAACAATGTCTGTCTTAACAAAAATTGTTATGTAATCAATGAATAAAATATTTAAATTTATTTAATAGTGTTATATACAATTATATTGTAATCCTATACTTAATAAAACAACATATAAGTAAGTCATACGCAAGTCATACACAACAAGATAATATTACAACCAAACTAGGAAATAAAATAATATTTCAACACAAAATACTGGAAGGTGCAACAAATTAAAAAATTCAAGTCCACTTTGATAACTACAGTCGCTTTTAACACAATTACGTAGTTTAACACAGAGTTGTGCTGTGATTTAAAATAGATCGAGCTACATTTACATAAATTTTATTTTTATTTTTAATAATTGCATCTTGACGGGTACAGCATGATCCAGAGCGATCTGGTCTCTCGCCCATGAATTTTACAATAAATAGAGATTTCAAATTTGCCCCGAGATGCAAAACAAAATTGAAAAAATCAAATCTAGAAAGAGGCAAGCACATCTTTTAATTCCGATAATATATGTTTTAATAAGTTTATCTCTTTAATGTTTTCTAAATGAACTGAAATATCTGATAAACCTTTTTCAAATTCAAATTTTTTACGTAAAAACGCCCCAAAAGTTTGAAGTTGACCATAAATTGAGATCTAGGTGAAAATGTCATCCTCGGATCTCCTATTAAAATGTTAAGATTCTTGATAACATAACCTAATGTTTATATTTATTATTATTATATAATAAAATAAATAAATAATAATGCAAAGCAAATCAGGGGTGTTGATTGAGGGGAGACATGATCAGAGACTCAGTGCGGATGACTGTGATCCAGCGTGGCATCGCATGTGGGTCCCATGTCACGAGTGTACTACCTGGCGAGCATCTTTAGATGGGACCCACAATGTGGTCCATTTCGCAAAGCCTAATTTAGAAAAAATAAATTTGATGGATCGAAATTGAAAGGTATGGGCGACGTGGGTCCCTTCTAACACCGGCCTTTGTCCCGCCTGTTTGGCTTTTGAACCACAATTGGTTTCCCGTTCTTTTCAACCAAATGCTTATAAGTAAATTATAAATTATTTGATTTCATAAATCATTTTATTTTCTTGATAAGTAAAAATTATTTATTAGAATCTTATATTAAAAAACAAAATAATTAATAAATAATTAGTAATTTAATTAGTTTCTGATCAAATAAAGAAACGAATTAATTACCTATTCATTATTCTAGGAAAATTACATTAGAGCTCGGTCTAGTTCGATAATATTAATGATTACCAAATCAAAACATGAAAGCATGATTTTAATTGGCCATTTAAAGAAAATAAAATTATAGCCATGAAATGGCCTCCACCATGTGGAATTGCCTCTTTCATAATCTTTTTTTTTTATGGAAATTAATAATAGAGAAGAAATCCCAGCAATAAATAATTTCCCATTTTCGTATACATAAGAATAGACATTACATTAATCAATAAGATTTTTAATTTATTATTGCAATACATTACTAAACAAGTCGACACTTTTAGAGCATATCCAGAGCAACCGTGGATTACTTAAAAATCATGTCATATATGTAAAATAAACAATGTTGATAGAGACTATCAAAATGATGTGGCAGAAAAAAATAAACATTATTAAGAATTCCGTCTAAATTCAAAACTATATTAGACATACTAACAAAGCAAACTTTAAATTTTCTATATATATTAAAATGTGATTTTGTGTTTATTTTAAATAAATAAAAGGCATCTACATTGTAGACTAATTTTGAACTTGAGTGTCTATTCATTATACATTCATTCCACGTAGATCGAAAATCTTTCAAACTACGTGTCACCTATATAACAATCCATAGAATGCATTGTAGAATCTCTTAGAGCGTGTTTGATTGAGATCTTTCAAACTTATAAGCTAGTCAAACATCAATTTTATTCATACATTTCGTATGCCACACTTTTATTCACATGTTTCATAAGATCTAGTAATTATAATCTACAAAAAACTTACAAAACGAGCACTAAAACAATTTACAACAAGACATGTTTAGGGATTGTTTGATTATGCTAATTTTTTTATTAAAAAATTAAGTCAAAATTAATAATTAATTTTAATTGCACATCTCATGAATTCACAACTTTTTAACTATACGATTTATCAATTTTTATCAAAATTTACTAAAATAATGATTTTTAACAAAATCAAACGGGCATTTAATATCATTTACGTTAGTGATATGAGATGGCAATTTGGAAAGATTTTAATTAATAATTAGATCTCCCATGGACCCCATTCCCATTATTTTAATTAGTGCTAATGATTTCACATCTCTATAAATAGCCCTCAAATTGATCAATTCTCATCATCTTATTATTTACAAGCAATCTCTTTTATAAACTTCATTCTTTCAATTTCAGTTGCAAATCACCCTTCCAAAACAATGGCATCAGCTGAGGTATATATTGCAATTCTGTTCTTTGTCTTTAGATCATAATTTCAACATGAAATCTTTGTTTAATCGAGATCCCAATCTTGTTTTGAGTATCATTTCTTTAAGTTCTTGCATATGGAAAATTTAAATTGCTATAATTTCTACAGGTTGAATCAGTTCCGGTGACAGTCCCAGAGACTGTTAAAGCTGAGGAGAAAAAACTTCCAGTGGCTGATAAAGAGGAAGAGGTGGCAGAAGAACCAAGCCCCGCCGCTGTGACTGAAGAACCAGCAAAGGAACCCGCCGCTACTGAGGCTGAGGCACCGGCAGCCGAAGCTGAAACAAAAGAGGTTGTGGAAGAACCTGCGGCAGAACCTGAGACCAAGGAAGTTGCAGCAGCAGAAGAAGTGCCTGTCCCAGAAAAAACAGAAGAAGCTGCTCCAGAGGAGAAAGAAGTTACTAAAGAAGAAGTCCCTGAAACCACCGTTTCGCCATCAGCTCCGGCGGAGGAAGCCGCCTCTGAAGAGGTTAAACCGGCTGAAGCTGTGGATGCGGCTTCCACTGAAGTTCCAGTTGAGAAGATTGAGGAGTAAGAAGGTGGTGATTGAGTCCTTTGTTTTCTGTTGGGGTTTAAAAGCAGAAATTATATTAATTTGTCCTTTGGTTCCAAGTCAGATAAGTAATGTTTTTGATGGATTGTGATCCTTGGCTTTGAATAATAATACTTGTGATAATAAACTTATATTTTGTTGTTGATTTTGTGCTTTAATTTTTTTATAGATTATAAATTGGAAATCTTACGAAAATAAATATATAAAAAATAGATAAAAATTGTAAATCTTACAAAATGTGTAGAAAAAACAATTTTTGACCAATTTATAAATTTGAACATTTCTACACATACTATGTTAGATGCATTTTTATTCAAAGGCGACACAATTGAGTGAGAGGAGTGAAAAAATTCAGTTTGCTATGCAACTTAAGATTATTTATAAAACATTGGCTCGAACCCATACTCAATAGCGCTCCAATCCAGTGTCAAATTGAGATGCCAAAATGGAGATATGATCAGTTTTGCGATATATATCGTTTTTAGTGATGTCAAGTTATTTATGTTTTTTTAATTTGATTATTATTTTTATTAACATAATAAATTGTATTAATTGAATAATAAATAACAACTATTGAATATATTAAAACAAAAATTCTCATTAAAATTAAAAAGTTACAAATTGGATTATTGGAAACATGACGGAAATAACAACTATTGTATATGTTATGATTTTTTATTTTTATTTTGTGGTGTTAAATGTTTTATTTTGTTAATTGTGATATTGAGTATTGTCTCTTTTTTTTTTTAATAAATGCAATAATTTAGGTAAATAAATGTAGTTTTTAATTTATACATTTAATATAAATACAATATATAATTAAATTATTTTTGAAATATATTAATTGTTGAGAATTAAAAAAATAAGGAAATAGAATGTACACTTTTCATTTGGTGTAAAATTTGAAGTAATGAGTTTGAGATGACATTTAGATTTGGTGTAAAAGTTGTACCAATTTAAATATATGAGTTGAAGATGATCTAAGCAAAATGTTCTACACGCAAAATTAAATAGGATTAAATGGGATTAAAGTAGAGCGACATTTAGGAAAAACATTAGAGAAAATTATATTAAATGTCCTTTTGTAGGTGGTACATTTGAAAAATGACAATTTTTAAAAACAAGTTGAAAATGGTTATTTTGGACAAATATAACCCCAAATAATTATTTGAACACTCATTATATCCTAGTCAAATCTAATTCAAAATCAGATCTATTATTTCATTAAAATAAAATCTTGCTCCACCTCCCATTGCCTTGTTCCCCGACTCCTTGCAACCATTCGCTATCAACTAACACTCCCCAACTAATTTACTATTTTGATAGATTAATTTAGATTATAAAAGAACAAAATTCAATAAGTTTCGTGTTAGATTAGTTTGGTTGTTTTTTACATATGAAAATATGTTGAATATAATTGTTTAAAATTATTGGAAGAAATTGAGTTCATAAATTAATAACGGATTGAAAGCTAATTTTATGTGTAATTACACACAATTAGATTTTACTCTTAATTATTTTAGAGTTGGTTACATGAATTATTTCCTATCTCTATCGATTTATAGTGCTGGCTCAATACACATCGAAGTTGTGAATGTGCATGCTTTCTTGCAATTTAGTGCACCTAAAATAAGCCACGAGACTAATTTTATAATTATTAACAACTATTTGTACATGTAATACAATTTTAAAAATTATCAAAAAAACTTCCTCGAAAATCCATGCTTATCTAATATCTCGGTATATAGAAATCACACCAAAAGTCTCGAGTTTGAGACTAAGTCCTTGATGTTTACAGAAACAACAAACTCTTCGATAACACTATGATTCCCAAATCATTAAGTCATAAAATTCATATTGGAATTAGGACGAGTTTTGATGGGGATAATGCTTATATCCTTATATGTAGACTAGTTTTAGGGACGTGAGTTGCACGTGTATCAATTATAATATTGTAGAATTTGGGATAAATAAATAAATGTTAATTTTCGTAAAATTGTTTACTGCCATTTATTTAAAATATGTGGTATAGGTACACTTGATATAAAATTTGTATAATAATGATATATTTTGTATACTATATACAATATAAATTATAGAATTCAACTGACAAACAACACTTGGATCCTATTAACTTGAAGCAATGGTACTCGGTCGAAGTGGGTGTGAATATCTTTTATAATTTCAAGAACTCCAAATATGTCAAGTGCATATATATATATATAAAATTAAAAAATTTTATTAAAATAATTTAAATTTATAAATAATTATTTATTTTTTTAAATTGAATTAATAATTTGAATTTATAAAAAAAAAAAATTATTGTATTTAATTTATAAATTATTTTATGAAATTATATAAAAATTAATTAATAATTTATAAATTAAAAAATATTATTATAATTTCATAAATTAATTTAAATTTATTTTATTTAAAAATTAAATAAATAAAATTTTTTAACTAAATTTTATAAATAAATATAAAATAATTAAAAAATTATGTATCAAAATATATTTTTAATTATTTATAATTATATAAATTTAATAAAATATTTAAATTTAATGTATAAATTAAAATATTTTATAAATTAATTTAATAATTATTTTTAATATCAAAATTATTAAATTATTTTAATTTAAAAAAATTAAAAATTGTATATTTTTTTTAAAATAAAATTTTAATATATTATTTAATATAATTTATAATAATTTTTTATTTATTAAAGTATACAAATTTATTAAATTAAGAAAAAAATATAAATATATTTTTATTTTTTAAATAAAATAATAATTTATTTTTACAATCAATAATTAAATATTATTAGAAATATAATTTTTAAATTAATTTATTAAATAAATTAATTTTTATAATTTAATAAATTAATAATTATAAAATATTAAAATTAAATTTAAAAATTTAAAAAAAAAAAAAAAAATATTATTTATTATTCAAACTAAAATATTAATTTTTGTATTTGATAAAAAATTAAAAAATATCTATGAAATTTTTCAATATTAAATTAAATTTAAAATAATGAAATATAATTTAATTTTGGTTAATTATTTTGTTTTTTTTAAAAAATTTATTTAAATATTTTTATTTTATTTAAAATGAAATTTTTAAATATTAATTTTAGTGTTTTTTATATAAATATTTAATTATAAATTATTTTATTATAATATGATTAATTATAAATGAATTATTAAAATTATTATTAAGCATAATCGAAAATTAAAATATAGTTTTTTAATAAATTTAATTTTTTAATAATATAAATATTATTTTTATTAATAATTATTAAATTAAAAAATAATTTTAATTTAAAATATAATAAAAAAAATTGGTTAAATTTTATAAAATTTTATTAAATTAATTTCATTTATTAGAAATAAAAAATAATTTGTATTAATTGAATTGTTACAAAAATGAAAAAAAAATAAAATAAATTTTTATTAATTAATAAATTTAATAATATTTTTAATTTATATTAATTTAAAATTTTATTATAGTTATTCAAATTAAATAAAGATTATATTTAATAATTATTACAATGAAATAAAATGAAATTAATTATAAAAATTGAAAAAAATATAAACAAATTTTTTTAATTTAATGAAAATGTAATAATAAATATTGTTGATTTAATTTATATCATTAAGCAAATTAGTTTTCATATTATTATTTAAACTTTATAATTATATTATTAATATTTATTAGATAAAATAAAATTTAATTAATACATTATAATTATAATTGTATAACAATTTTAAATAATTTTCAATTTATTATTATTTAAATTGTTTTTTATTAATTGTATAATAATTTTATAAACAAATTTTATTATATTATATTTATTATATAAATTTTATAAAAGACTTATTAGTAACTTAAATAATTTATATATTATCGACAAATTGTATAAAATTGATAATATGAATTATTAGAAATAATCTATAACTTAAAAAATATTATGTTATTAGATTATAAATAGAATTTAATGTTAAAAAATATAAAATAAATAATGCAAATAATTTAATTAAGATAATTTAAATTAACTTAGTAGTACGATAATTATACATAATTATACATAATATAATGATTCGTAAATGATATAATCATATATCATCATTTAAAATATTTATTAATAAATTATATTATAATAGATTTACATAAATTATAAATAATTTATATAATATAATTTATGTTTATTTTATAAATGATAAATTTATTGTTTATAATTATATTAATTTTATTTAATAAATTTATTATAATATTTTAAATGAATATATAATTAATTATAATAAAATTATTATATTATACAATTATTTATTATTATAAATTGTTTTAATTTATAATATAAAATTATTATTAAAATTATATATTATAAAGAATATAAAAATTATTGTTTGAATTATATTAAAATATAAAGCATAATTAATTAATATTTCTATAAATAAATTATAATAAATTATTAATAATATTTTATTTAATTTTAATAATTAATTATTAATAATTTGATTATTTAATTATTTATAAATAATGATTTTAATATTTATATTTAATATTATTTATTAAATATTATAAATAAATATATATATATAAATTTAATATATATATATCATTTATTATAAAATTAATTAACTAATATCATTTAGTTCTTGAGTGAAAATACGAAAAAAAATAAATTTGTTTTAAATTTAATAAAAATAACTAAAAAAAATAATTTAAAACTGATATATAAAAATCAATTTTGATAGATTAAAGATTAATCATATTATTAATAGCTTAATAGTAAGTACAAAATCAGTTTCAGATTCTCGAGTTTAATTTTAATTTTGTTTTATTTACATTTAATAATTAAATATTCTTTATCTAATTTGATGTTATTTATTAGAACGTAATAAAATTGTTTGTTGACTTATTTATAATAAATATTCATAATTTTAAATTTATTATTATAGTAATAGAAATATCATAAAATGTTATATCATTCATAAATTATATCAATATATTTATTTATTATTAGCAATATATAACATATTTTATATAATTTTTAATATTATATGCAAATAAAATTTGAGTTAATATTTATAAAATATATAATAAATAATTAGTATTATATAAATTTTATACATATTATTAATAATTTATCAAAATAAAAATAAATTTATTTAGAATTTAATTATAATATTAAAATTTTAAATATTTAATTATATAAATTTATTACTAATTAAAAATCAATTTTTTAGTTTAATAATAAATTGAAAAAAATAAATAATTATATTAATTATAGAATAAAATTAAATATTTAGTTATAGAAATTCTTTAACAAATAGTTAATTCATAAATAATCATTTTAAGTTTAATTAGTATAAGAAATATTAAAATTTGATTTCAATTAATTGATAATAATATATAATTGTTTTTTATTAAAATTTTAATTAAATAATTTTACTATTATATAATAATATTTATTAAATTATTATAGTATAATTGTAAATATTTTAATTAAATTATTTATATACTTTATTGAAAATATAAGTAAATTGATATATTAAATTTAATATTAGTTCAATAAAAATCACATATTATATTAATTAGATCTTAATAAACAAATGTATATTTTTTAATAATAAATTTGATATATAATTATAACAATTTATTATTATAAAATTGATAAAATATATAAAATATTAATGTATAAAATTATGAAATAAAATAGTTAAAATTTGTTATAATAAAATAATTTTTGATTATAATTAATTATGATATATTAATTATTTTGTAAATTGAAATAATATTTTATTAACTAAATAATATTTTAAATGATAAATAATATGTTTTAAATTATATAATAAATATTCTTATTTAAAATTAACAAGTAAATTAAAAAATAAATTAAGTTATATTATAATAATATTAAATTAATTTTTATTATTGATAATGTAATTAATTAAAATATTTATATAATGTAAATAATTAATTATATTAATTATTATTAAGTATAATTTTTAAATAAAATTTATTCAACATAGATAATAAAATATTATCATTTTAGATTTTATAATAACTTAAAATGATTTTTATATTATTAATATTTATTTAATTATTAATAAATATTAAAAAATTATTATAAATTTTAAATACATATTAATATTGAGAATAATGAATTAACTTTATTTAAATTTAATATATTTTAATAATTTATTATATTTAATTGTATTAATAAATTTACAAAATAATTGAGTCAAATTTATTATATCATAATTCATAAAATATATGGCATATAAATTATTATTAATATTATAAGAATAATTTTAGTTTATAGTTAATATATAAATAAAATTTATTATAAATTTATAATTATAATAATTAAATTGATTATTATATATTAATTTCACAAATTATTTACATATTTTAAAAATAATTATATAAAATAATATAAAATTTATAGTAAATTATAATTATATAATAATAAAATTTTTAAATTTAATATTTATATAGTTTTTTATATTAATATTAAATATAAATTATTCATAAAGATACTAAAATGTTATTATAAGGTTATTGAAATAATAATTTTATTTCTTATTATTATAAATTAATTAATAATAAATAATTTTTATTATTTTAAATATTATTAAATATTAAATATTTATTGTAACTTTAATAAAAACATATACAATATTAATTTATATCAAATAAATATAAATAATATATTATATCATTATATTATTATGATTAATAAATTTATTTATATTTGACATTGTATTAAATTATTGCTAAATGTTATGAATTTGATATAAATGATTAGTCATTATTAACGTATAATAAAATTATATTAAATAATATATTATAAAATATATAATTATTAATAATTAAAATTTAATATAATTTTTAAATTAATTATATTAATAATTAATATTATAATAATTTACATATTAATAATTTTATTTAATTATGAAGTTTATATAAAATTATAAATTAAATTATGAAATTATATAAATATAAAATAAAATTTGTGATTAAATATAATATATTTAAATAATATTAATATTTAAGTAATAATTATTTTATTTATTAATTTAATAAGTATAATAATTAATATTATAATAATTTATATATATTAATATATTTTAATAATAACAATATAATATATTATATAATTATTATAATAATATATAAAATATTATTAAAAAATTTATAAATTATTAATAATGTTAATATATATGAAAACATTCATAAATGATTTAATTGTAAGTATTGAAAAAAAGTATTGTATAATTTATTAGAAATATATATAACAAAATAAAATAAAATGCAAAATCATTAATATAATATATTATCATTGATTATGAATAACAATAATAAATAATATTTTATTTAATTTATTGTAAAATTAATTATAAAATTTTAAATAATTATAAAATATATAATGATATTACTATTTATATTATGAATTCTTTATTATAAAATTTTATATATTTATTAATTGTGTATAATTATAAAAATTATTAAATAATTTAGTCATTAGAATATTAAATTTTTTATTAATGATTAAAAGATTATTATAAAATATTATATAATTTATAATTATAAATCAATTAAATATATAAATTTTTATTGTAATTACAAACTTAACAATTTCATAAAATATTATAAATATAAATTTTATAATAATTATATGTTAATAAAATTTTTATATTAATTTGTTATTATTATATTGTATAATAATTTAATGTAATTATATAAATTATAATAATTTTATATAATTAAATTATTTTATTAATAATAAAATTAAATAAAAATATTATATAATATAAAATATAATAATAATTCAATATATTAATTATTAAATGAACAATTGTTTCATTAAAAAATATTAAAAAAAATAAAATATTAATAGTAATAATTTTTAAATAATGTTTTATTTGAAAAAATAAATTAAAATATTTTTTTTTATAGTTAATATAAAATAAATATTTATTTTTTGTATAACATTCTAATTTGAGTGAAAATTGAAAATAAATAAATTTTATTATTGTATTATAAAAATAAATAATATATTTATGAATTATTGTATTTCAAATTCGTTAATTGATATAAAATATTGAAAATTATTTATAATGAGCAATAATAATTATAATCAAATCATTACAATCTTAATAATATATATAATTTAATAATTTATTTTATTTTATTTAATATTATTAAATTTAATTATAATTATTTATAATTTATTACAAAATACTGTAATTTTATGATCATTAATTATATAAATAAATATATATAAAATTATATTAATAATTATAAATATTATAAAGTTATAATATGAAATAATTATAATTATGATAATCAAATAAATATTTAATATTAAAATAAAAACAATATAAAATTAATAATTATATATTTAATAATTTAGATAAATATATAACATAATTATTATAATTTATATATAATAATCTTAATTATAAATTATATTTTAATATATTAAATTATAATGTATAATATTATATATTTATAATATGATTAATTTTTTTAATGAATCTAAAATTAAATTATTAAAATTTAATAATAATTATAAATAAATATTTCATAATTTATTATTAAATTAAATAATTATAAATTTAATTTATTATTATAAATATTAATAAATTTATTTATAACATTTAAATAGAATATTAATTATGTTTAATATAAATTATCAATATAAAATGATTTAATTATTAAAACGTATAAATAAATATTATATTACTTAATTTATTTATTAATAATTTAAAATATTTTTATAAATTTATATTGTAATGTTATAATTATAATATGTTTATATAGAATTATTAATTATTGAAATGAAATTAAAATTATTCTGATATTTTCTATTATAGAATAATAATATAATATTTATAATAATGTCTTTTTATAATTTTAATATTATTTTTAATTATAATATATGTATTGAATAATATAACTTCAATATAATAAATTATGAATTGTATATTTGTAATAATTTATTATATGATATAAATTATAATAAAATTATTATTATAAAAAATAATATTATACTCATATTATAATAATAAATATTTATAATAAATTTAATATATTAATATTTTAAATTTTATAATTTAATAATACTTTTTTATAATATTATTGATATTTAATATTATTATAATAATTAATTAATAAATATAATTTATAAATAATTATATAAATTTAAATTAATATATTTAATACGCTATATTTACCAATACATGAAGTAATTCTATTAATATATTCAAATTTATGCTTTAACGTATTTTATATTAAGATATGCATAAAATAAGTTTGTATAGGAAAATATAAAATAAAAGAGAAATTAGATAAAAGTCAAAAAATGTTAAACCCTAGTTTTAATGTTGGACACGTGTAAGTGAAAAGCATTAATTGTCATTTAATGGGCCATTGAATCTGTCTAAACCGCAATTCTTTTTCACCGTCAATGTTGCATAAACAAAAGATTACGTATTTCGGTTTGTATAGGTTTGAAGGAGGCACGATTTTGTTTGCAAAAAAGTGTATTTTCAAGCGATATTTTTTTTAGCACATCATAAGATCATCTTCATAAGGTATGTATTTTTATTTTGTATGAAGCTATAAAATGTAAATAACGTTTTATGTCAATTAATGTGTAGATATAGTTATATATATACAAATCATTGTATATACAATATGTATTTAGATTATGTAGTTTATTTTTATATTTGTGGTAGAAGTTGGCATATATATTTATTAGAATAACTATGTCAAATTATATGATGAAAATAATTGTTAGTTTTAGAATTAATAATTTTGTATTTGTGTATGTTTTATTTTAGGTTTTAAATAAATGGGACATTTAATATGTGACCTTATTTAGCACACTATTTTGACTAATACGATAAGTAATTCTATTAACATATTAAAAAATGCTCTAACATATTTGATATTAAGATATACATATAATAAGTTTGTATGGGAAAATATAAAATAAAAGAGAAATTAGATAAAAGTCAAAAAGGTGTTGAACTCTAGTTTTCATGTTGGACACGTGTGAGTGGAAAAGTATTAAATGTCATTTCATGGGCCATTGAATCATCTAAACAAGCAATTCTTTTTTCAACGAGAATTTTGCAAAACAAATATTGTGCATTTTATTTTCTAGAGGTTTGAAGAAGTCACAATTTTTGTTTGCAAAGAAATTGTATTTTGGGTGCCTTGTTTTTAGCACATCATAACATCATCTTCATAAGGTATGTATTTTTATTTTGTATGAAAATATGAAATGTGAATAATGTTTTATGTCATTTAATGTGTAAATATAATTATATATATACAAATCATTGTTATATAAGTTTTGCATTCTATTATATATACACTATGTCTTTAGATTATGTAGTTTATTCTTATATTTGTGGTAGAAGTTGGGTGATGAGTATGATGATAAATCTTTTTCAGAGATATGGATGTTGAGTACGTGGTGAGTGAGAATCGCAGATTTGGTGGAGTAATTACAGATTAGTAATTTTACATACGTTGATGTTATAATGGAAAATTATAATGAGGACCAGATTAGAAATTTAGGAATAGTTGTTTTGCACACTTTGAATATTTTCATGGTAGGAGATGTCGGTTTAGTGGCAAGTTGGTATATGAATTTTTGTTGAATATTGTGCATACAAATAAGGCAAATGAGGTTTGGTTTAAAATAAAAGGTCGAGTTATGTAGATTTGGAATGCTTGGAGTACTCTTTGATAACAAGATTATTGTGCCATAATAATGATGACAATCTTAGTACAATAAGAGCTTTGGCGAGACATAGAATCTGTGAGAAGGTGGTTCAATAATTTTGCACATATATCGCTAAATGAGCTTGAGAATGTTTTTATTAATTGTGATAATGAGGAAGATAAGTATAAGTTAGGGTTGTCATTATTAATCGAATGAGTTATTAGGCCTATGGAGAGGAAGAAAATAAATATAGAGACATTGTCTTTAGTAGATAACTTGGATATACATTATGAATATCCATGGGGACGACATTCATATTTCACACTTCTTCGTTCTTTGTTGACTTCTTGGGAGAGCGTGCGTTGAAGTGTATTGATAGTAGGGCTGCGATTGCAAAATATACCATATATGGTTGCCCCTTGTGTTCGGTAAATATATATAATTATTTTTAATATTTATTTAATGTGCCATAAATATATTATGTTGGTCATGACTTAGTTTTGGTTATTTTGTCTATAGATATGGATTTATGAGACATGCCGTGAAGTTGGTGAAAGATTTGCTCAAAAGTCCATGATACGTTTCCACGTATTGTAAATTGGGATGCACAACATCGCGTTGGGAAAAAGAGTTGGATGTATTTTTGCAATCAACTAAGGTGTGTGAAAAAAAATTTGTTATGTAGAAGAAATATTTAATAGTTATGAAAGTGATGTTTTTTTTCTATGGTTTATAGATCGTGTTTTGCCAATACTTGAACCAAGCTGCGGAAGAGATAGAACAACCATATCATACACAATGGTGTTAATAAAGGATGTAGGAGATGTACGAGTTGATGTAGTTGTTCAAAATTTTGCATGAGGTCCAAGAAATTGATGAAATTGGGCAAGGAATAGAACCATTTGAACCTCACAATGCAGTTGGCCCAGATGTTGTAGAAGCATATGGAAATATTGTGCATGGGGCTGAAGAGTTTTATGAAGGTGATGAACAAATTGAACAAGTTGGGGAAGAAAATCTTGGTGGAAATGAGGGCTGGTCTCCATATATAGTTGTGGAAGAACCTGTAAATAATTGGCCTTCACGAAATGTGGATGAAGGAGAGCAAGGTTATGAGGATGAAGGGGAGCAAGGTTATGAATATGAGCATAATGATGATTATGCTACAAATGAACTGGTACAATCATTATTTGATGATCAAAGAGTGTATATTGGTGATCAGTTTGGTAGTACAAGGGATGAACAAAGAGATTATTTTGATTATCAATTGGGTAATTTTAGAGATGAACAACGGGATTATATTGATAATCAAGTTCGTAATATGGTTGATGCTCAACGTTCATACTTTGATGAACAGTTGGCAAGTACAAGAGATGATTTGATGCGCTGTTTGAATCAGATGGAATCATCTATATCTAGGAGTAGTGAAAAATATTTTGATGAAAAAAAAAAGAGATGCAAGAATATATTGATACGAAGTTGGTGGCTTTTGAGGTTGAACATAGTAACATGATTGGTAGTTTACGTGAAGACCTTTGTTCAAAGATCGAAAGTTCTACTTTGAAGATTCAAGACATCTTTGAAGGAACATTGGCGAAAAGCACACGATTGTAGGGAGTGATATAAAAAACACTAATTTGCTCACTGTGAAGCAAAGAGTGGATGATAAAGATAAGGACAAGAAGGAAGTGCATCTTTGTCATCTAGTTCTATTGACATTCCTATATCTTTGTGTGATATTGATGAGGAAAGACAAGTTGAATTTCTTCGTTGGATGCATAAATCAAAGGATCGATGAAGTTTGAATTTTGTATCTGGTTATTTATTATATATATGTTATGTTTTATGGTATTTCTAATAATTTTACTATTATAGAGATGTTGTCCAGGTTGCGTGGTGGGGTGGTGGCATTAAATTGACAAAGTAGAAGCTAGAATATATTGGGAATCACTGAATATACACTTGGCAATTGAGGTATGTGCAATTTCTATTTGTTGATCTCTTATGTCTATTGTGAGGTGTTAAAAATACATTGTTAAGATATTTTTTTTTTTATAGGATATGAATAATGCCATGTTTTTGCTTAAAAAAGAACAGCAAATTTTAGAGACATATTCTCATTAAGATATGGAATTCTCGACAATGATTTGGATTATTTGTTCGAGCTATTGGTTGAAAATTTTGGATTCTACAGGACAATTGATGCATAAAGTTCGGTTTCTTACCATGGTTCTATGGAAAGATATGCAAATGGTTCCATTCCTAGAAGTTTTGGTAAAAGTTGGAAAAATTGTGATCATATATTGTGGCGGATATTATTGATGATAAACATTGGGTCCTTTTTGATGTTGATCTATTAGGTTGGAGGCGACGATCCATGATAACAATTACCACTTTATGATGAAGCAATATTATATCGACATGTTGTTCTGCTATACATATCATATCATTCGGATATTATTCAAAAAATGTGGTTCCTGATCGGGCAAATCTTGGGAAAAAGATAATTCAGCCGCTTGAATATTATAGGAAGTCATACATTGACATACCACAGTCTATTCGATATAGGTAAGGAATTAAAATAAATGTTTGTATTTGTAATCATATTTATATATATTCACAAGGTTTTTAATGATACTTGCGATGATAGTGGCATATTTGTTATCAAATATGTTGAGTGTCTTCTAATTTGGAATACCTATTGATCTTTGTCGAATTGGGAAAATAGATTTAGTATAGAGGAAAGCTTGTAATAGATTTCTTTTACAATGAATTTTTTGTCCCGAATCAACGAAATGAATAGATATGATGTTTGTGTCTTGAAATGAGAAATGTTTTCTCATTTGTATTTTATTCACTGTAGTTATGGGTTGACATTGTACATAGTGTAAAATTTGTTGGTTTTATTTCATTGTTTGTGCAAGTTTATTAGTTTATGTAGGAAATTTTCGTTTTAGTATAGCATTTTGAGTTTAAATTGGTGCGGTTTCCTTTTTCCAAATGAAGAGAGAAAAATATATATTGTGTGTTATGATTTAATATGAGTAGATGAATTCATAAGTTATGTTATTCAATTTGTAAGAGATACATATATTTGTATGTTATGAATTTTTACCTATTCAAGTCTTATAAATTTTTTGTTATTGTTGACTTTTATTGTGGGTGTGCGGTTTTTTTTTTTGTTTTTATAGTAAAATGAATTGAATTTAGAAAGGTGTTGATTAAGATTTTATCTAATTAGAATTCTAGAATCTTTAATTAATTCATTAAATTGATTAAGCCAGAAGTGTTAAGATTTTTTTCCTACAATGTTTTTTTTTTCCAATAACTTGACTAATAATTTAAATATAACAAATACAAACGAAAAAAAAAAAAAAAAAAATTAAGGTTGTCGAGTTAACTACCTTGACAACATTGGTAGGTCAATATTTTTTTTATTTATATAAATGAAATTTAACATAAACAAAACAATAAAAAAATTTAAAATTATCTATGTTGTTGTGCAATAATAAATAAAATTTAACAAATGTGAAAGATATGGTTGAGTAATTACTCGACGGCCATGTTGTGATATGTGGTTGTGACTTGTGAAGTTATTGCTCAAATTTTTTTGTTATTTTTTTTACTTTCTATTTAATTTTGTTTGAAACATGGTTGATTAAATGAAATGAAATTTAACAAATACGAAAAAAAATTAAAAAAATCTTATGGTGCGTTTGCTTGGAATACATTTTTGATGAAATTTTTTTTTTCCACCTATTTTCTAACTAAATGTGTTTGATAACCACATTTTTAAATGGAAAAACTTTTCTAACTTATTTTTGAATTCGCGTTTGATTGATTTGTAGTAAACGTTTTCTCATTTATGTTAAAAAAGCAACATTTTATTTTTATTCTTTAATTGTTTTTATTATAGTGAGCTGCTCAAGAATTTTTCCAAGTAACTTGGCAAACTTTAATTAAGTAACTCGGCAAACTTTAATCGGTTACTATTTGACTCGACAAAGTTTGTCGAGTTGAATAAGTAAGTGGAAGAATCCACATAGAAAAAAAAACTAACAGTTTGCTTTAACAATAAAAGACTATCTATGTGTAAAACGTTTGCCGAGCTATGGAATGGGAAATTTTAAATATTGGGCAAGCATTTGTTGTAGTTCATTGACGGAGACGGAAAAAAACAAAATAATTTTAATGTATTATTTAGTATAATAGACTATAGTAAGCGAGAAAATTATAATAAAGTAAATACTATATAAATATAATATGTATCATAATGAATTAATACAATATATTATCTTTTCTTTTCTTTTAGAAATTACTATTACATACTACAATAAACAATTATTATAATAAATTTATAACATAACAAAATTAATTTTGTACTATTAGATTATTAATCAATTATAATAATTTAATGAGTGTAATCAATTTATTGTAACAAATTGATATTAAATAAATTTTTTATAAATTGTTATAAAAGTTATTAAATTTTATTTATAAATTGTCTTCATTAATATTAATATAAATTTTGTTATAAAGAATATTATAAATAGTAATTATAAATAAAAATGATTTCCATAATATAATTTCATATAATTATTGTAATAAATAAAAATAATTATTATAACAAATTTACTCCTTTGTCTTTTTATATTTCATAAAATTAGATATGATATATTATATTAATTTAAAATAATATATAAAATTTTTATAATAGCTAATTTATTATAACATATTATATTAGGTTATAGAATATGAAATATTATTGATATAAAAGAACTCATTATTCATTGTAGAGCATAACTCGACAAAGTTAAAATCGAGTTTCTCGAGTTACTCAAGAAACTAATGAAATGCATAAGTTTTATTTTTTTAAGCTTATTTTATTTAAATTATTTAATACATTAACTATTTTGTTTAATTTGAATGTTGTAATATTATTATTCGAGGAACGTGTAAACATGAAATTTCGATTTGTTAACTTATTTGATAAATGAAGTACATACATAATTGTATTTCATTGATTATTTATTAGAATATAGAAAAATAAAATATATATTATATAAATTTAATATATATCATAATCAATCAATACAATATATTATATATTGTTTTATTATGATTAATCTATCTAGTAACTTGACAAATCTAAATTTGAGTTCCTTGAGTTGGTAAAAAAATAACACGAAAAAACTAAAAAATAAAAAAAATTAGGTGTATTACATAATTTAAATACAAAAATAAACTATAAAATGAGAAATATGCATTGTTGAAGTTACTCGAGTAACTCGACAAACCCAAAATCACGTTTGTCGAGTTACTCGATTAAAATTGTGATACGAAATTAATCTATTCAATAGCTCAAGTAGCTCGACAAACTGACAATCGAGTTGCCCGAGGTACTCGACGAACGAATGAAATTTAAAATTTCCATTATTTTGTTTCCCTTTTTTATTTAACGTATGTCATACATTTAAATAATTCTTTATTCTTATTTAGTGGTGTTATTTTTCAAGAAACTTGTGAGTCTCAAAGCTGGATTTGTCGAGTAAGTTGATAAATAAAGCATATACAAAATTTTATTGAATGTATCATGTATTAGAACATAGTAAAATAGAATATATATCATATAAATTTAATATATATCATAATCAATTAATACAATATATTTTATTTTATTTTATTTTAGCAATTAGTTTAACATATTAAAAAAATATTGCTATAATAAATTTATAGCATAATAAAAAGCAATTTTGTAGTAATATATTATTAATCAATTATTACATTATTATGATAATCTAGTGATTATAATAAATTTGTTATGACAAATTCATACTAAGTAGATTTCATCATAAATTATGAAAATAAATTGTAGTTAAAATTTGTTATAATAATGAATTTTTTGTTACAATAATTATGTCAAACTATATTACGAAAATAAATGTGTTTTTTTTTTAATTAATAATTGTAATAAGTATTTTAACATAATTTATAATAATATTTATTACGTAAATTATAAGTATATTACATAATTTAAATAGAAAAAGAAAACAAAAAAAATGAAAATATGTATTGTTGAAGTTACCGAGTAACTCGACAAACTAAAAATCACGTTTTGTCGAGTTACTCGATGAAAAATGTGACACAAAAGCGAAAATCATAAAACAGAATATTTTCGTCAAATAAATTGAATAAGTAATTAAAGATTTCAATTAGTATAATTGATTTCTGAGATATTATAAATAAATGTGTGAATTTATGTAAAATAGTTTTTCTATATATTTGATATTTTGTGGACTTGTATATATTATATTTTATGTTTCTCTTTATTGTAAAAAGAAAATTTGTATAATATAAAATAGATGTATTTAGCATGTAGGTTATAGAGTAACTCGACAAAATTTATTTTCAATTTGTCGAGTTGCTTAAGTAATAAATTGTAAAAGATTGTTTTGTTTTATGATTTAGATTTTATTTAATTTTATAATAGCTATTTTATTATAACATATTATATTAAGTTATAGAATATGAAATATTATTGATATAAAAGAAGCGATTATTCATTGTAGAGCATAACTCGACAAAGTTAAAATCGAGTGTCCCGAGTTACTCGAGCCAATAATAAAATGCATAATTTTTATTTTTTTAATCTTTTTTTACTTAAATTATATATTCTTTTATTATGACTAATTTATCTAGCAACTTGACAAATCCAAATTTGAGATTAATGAGTTAGTTACAAAAGAACATGAAAAAACTAAAAAATAAAAAAATTTAAGTGTAGTACATAATTTAAATAAAAAAAGTAAATTAAAAAATGAACAATATGCATTGTTGAAGTTACTCGAGTAACTCGACAAATCCAAAATCAAGTTTGTCGAGTTACTCGATTAAAATTGTGATACTGAAATTAATCTATTCAATAGCTCAAGTAGCTCTGATAAACCGACAATCGAGTTGGGAGTTACTCGACGAACGAATCAAATTTAAAATCTCCATTATTTCGTTTCTTTTTTTATTTAAAGTATGTCATACATTTAAATAATTCTTTATTCTTATTTAGTGGTGTTATTTTTCAAGGAACTCGTGAGCCTCAAAGTTGGATTTGTCGAGTAACTTGATAAATAAAACATATACAAAATTTTATTTAATGTATCATTTATTAGAAGATAGTAAAATTGAATATATATCATATAAATTGAATATATATTATAATCAATTAATACAATATATTTTATTTTATTTTATTTTAGCAATTAGTATAACATATTATAACTAAAAATTGTTATAATAAATTTATAGCATAATAAAAGCAAATATGTAGTAATATATTATTAATCAATTATTACATTATTATAATAATCTAGTGATTATAATAAATTTATTATGATAAATTCATACTAAATAGATTTCATCATAAAGTACGAAAATAAATTGTAGTAAAAATTTGTTATAATAATGAATTTTTTAGTTAGAATAATTATGTCAAATTATATTACGAAAATAAATGTGTTTTTTTTAATTAATAATTGTAATAAGTATTTTAACATAATTTATAATAATATTTATTACGAAATTATAAGTATAGTACATAATTTAAATAGAAAAAGAAAACAAAAAAAAATGAAAAATATGCATTGTTGAAGTTATCGAGAGTAACTCGACAAACTAAAAATCATGTTTGTCGAAAGTTACTCGATGAAAAATGTGATAGAAAAGCAAAAATCATAAAAGCAGGAATATTTATGTCAAATAAATTGAATAAGTAATTTTAGATTTCACTTAGTATAATTGATTTGAGATATTATTAATAAATGTGTGAATTTATGTAAAATAGTTTTTCTATATATTTGATATTTTGTGGACTTGTGTATATTATATTTTATGTTTCTCTTTATTGTAAACAAAAAATTTATATAATATAAAATAGATGTATTTAGCATGTAGGTTATAGAGTAACTCGACAAAATTTATTTTCAATTTGTCGAGTTGCTTAACTAATAAATTCTTTTATGATTTAGATTTTATTTTATTTTATAATAGGTATTTTATTATAACATATTATATTAAGTTATAGAATATGAAATATTATTGATATAAAAGAACTGATTATTCATTGTAGAGCATAACTCGACAAAGTTAAAATTGAGTTTCCTGAGTTACTTGAGCCAATAATAAAATGCATAATTTTCATTTTCTTAATCTTTTTTTATTCAAATTATTTAATACATTGACTATTTTGTTTAATTTGAATGTTGTAATATTATTATTCGAGCAACGTGTGAACATGAAATTTGGATTTGTTAACTTATTTGATAAATGAAGCATATACATATTTGTATTTAATTGATTATTTATTAGAAGATGGCAAAATAAAATATATATCATATAAATTTAATATATATTATTATCAATTAATCCAATATATTATATATTCTTTTATTATGACTAATTTATCTAGTAACTTGACAAATCCAAATTTGAGATTCATGAGTTGGTTAAAAATAACATGAAAAAACTAAAAAATAAAAAAATTTAAGTGTAGTACATAATTTAAAAAGAAAAAGTAAACTAAAAAATGAACAATATGCATTGTTGAAGTTACTCGAAAGTAACTCGATAAAACCAAAATCAAGTTTGTCGAGTTACTCGATTAAAAATAATCTGTAAATCAATCTATTCAATAGCTTAAGTAGCTCGACAAACTGAAAATCGAGTTATCCAGGAGTTACTCGACTAACGAAGCGAAATTAAAAATTTTAATTATTTTGTTTTGCTTTTTTATTTAAATGATGTCATACATTTAAATAATTCTTTATTCTTATTTAGTGGTGTTATTTTTCAAGAAACTCGTGAGTCTGAAATTTGGATTTGTCGAGTAACTTGATAATAAGCATATACAAAATTTTATATAATGTTTCATTTATTAGAATATAGTAAAGTAGAATATATATCGTATAAATTTAATATATATCATAATCAAGTAATACAATATATTTTATTTTATTTTATTTTAACAATTAGTATAACATATTATAACTAAAAATTGTTATAATAAATTTATAGCATAATAAAAGCAATTTCGTAGTAATATATTATTAATCAATTATTATATTATAATAATAATGTAGTGATTATAATAAATTTATTATAAGAAATTCATATTAAATAGATTTCATCATAAATTATGAAAATAAATTGTAGTAAAAATTTGTTATAATAATGAATTTTTTTGTTTGAATAAATATGTCAAATTATATTACGAAAATAAATGTGTTTTTTTTAATGAATAATTGTAATAAATATTTTAACGTAATTTATAATAATATTTATTACAGAAATTATAAGTATATTACATATTTTAAATAAAAAAAGAAAACAAAAAAAATGAAAAATATGCATTGTTGAAGTTACCCGAGTAACTCGACAAACTAAAAATCACGTTTGTCGAGTTACTCGATTGAAAAATGTGATACAAAAGCAAAAATCATAAAACAGGAATATTTTGGTCAAATAAATTGAGTAAGTAATTTTACATTTCACTTAGTATAATTGATCTACAAATATTATAAATAAATGTGTGAATTTATGTAAAATAGTTTTTTTATATATATGATATGTTGTGAACTTGTGTATATTATATTTTATGTTTCTCTTTATTGTAAAGAAAAATTTTCTATAATATAAATTTTATGTATTTAGCATGTAGGTTATAGAGTAACTCGACAAAACTTAGTTTCAATTTGTGGAGTTGCTTGAGTAATAAAGTGTGAAAGATTGTTTTGTTTTATGATTTAGATTTAATTTTATTTTATAATAGCTATTTTATTATAACATATTATATTAAGTTATAGAATATCAAATATTATTGATATAAAAGAAGCGATTATTCATCAGTCTAAAGATAACTCGAGAAACTTAAAATCGAGTTTCCCGAGTTAGTTCGAGAAAAAACAATAAAATGCATTATTTTCATTTTTTAATCTTTTTTACTTAAATGATTTAATATATTGAATATTTTGTTTAATTTGAATGTCGTAATATTATTATTCGAGGAACGTGCGAACATGAAATTTGGATTTGTTAACTTATTTGATAAATGAAGCACATACATATTTGTATTTAATTGATTATTTATTAGAACATAGCAAAATAAAATGTATATCATATAAATTTTATATATATCATAATCAATTAATACAATATATTATATATTCTTTTATTATGATTAATTTATGTAGTAACTTGACAAATCCAATTTTGAGATTCACGAGTTGGTTAAAAAATAATATGAAAAAACAAAAAAATAAAAAAATTTAAGTGTAGTACATATTTTAAATAAAAAAAGTAAACAAAAAAAATGAAAAATTTGCATTGTTGAAGTTACTCGAGTAACTCGACAAACTTAAAATCACGTTTGTCGAGTTACTCGATTAAAAATATCATACCAAATCAATCTATTGAAGAGCTCAAGCAGCTCGATAAACTGAAAATCGAGTTGGCCGAGTTACTCGATGAACGAATGAAATTTAACATTTTCATTATTTTGTGTTCCTTTTTTATTTAAATTATGTAATACATTTAAATAATTCTTCATTCTTATTTTGTGGTGTTATTTTTCAAGAACCCCGTGAGGCTCAAATTTGGATTTGTCGAGTAACTTGATAAATAAAGCATATACAAAATTTTATTTAATGTATCATTTATTAGAACATAGTAAAATAGAATATATATCATATACATTCAATATATATCATAATCGATTAATACAATATATTTTATTTTATTTTATCTTAGCAATTAGTATAACATATTATAACTAAAAATTGTTATAATAAATTTATAGCATAATAAAAGCAATTCTGTAGTCATATATTAGTAATCAATGATTACATTATTATAATAATATAGTGATTATAATGAATTTATTATAAGAAATTGATATTAAATAGATTTCATCATAAATTATGAAAAGAAGTTGTAGTAAAAATTTGTTATAATAATGAAATTTTTTTGTTAGAATAATTATGGGAAATTATATCACTTAAAATAAATATGTTTTTTTTAATTAATAATTATAATAAATATTTTAACATAATTTATAATAATATTTATTACAAAAATTATAAGTATATTACATAATTTAAATAAGAAAACAAAACAAAAAAAATTAGAAAATATGGATAATTAAAGTTATCCGAATAACTCAAACAAACTCAAAATCGAGTTTGTTGAGTTACCCGAACAAATTAATGAAATGTTCTCATGTTATATTTGGAGGAACTCGTGGAGTGAAATTTTGCTTTTGTCGAGTTACTTGAAAAATTAAGTATGTCTGTAAATTTTTAAGCTATCATGTATTCAAACATAGTAAAATAAAATATATATCATATAAATTTAATATATATCTTAATGAATTAATACAATATAATATATTTTATTTTATTTTGGCAATTATTATAACATATTATAAAAAAAATTATTATAACAAATTTATAACATAATAAAATTGAATGTGTAGTAATATATTATGAATCAACCATTACATTATTATAATGATTTATTAATTGTAATGCATTTATTATAATAAGTTGGTATTAAATAAATTTTATTAGAAATTATTATAAAATTTATTACACATTTATCTAAAATTTTGGTCATAAATATTAATATAAATTTTGTTTTGAATAATATTATAATTAATAATTATAAAGGAAAAATGATTTCCATAATAGAATTTGATATAATTATTGAAAAAATAAAAATAATTAATACAACACATTTTTATTGCACTTTGTGTTTTATATTTCATAAAATAAGATATAATATATTATAATAATTTTAAATAATATATAAATATTTTATATAATAACTTTGTTATCATAATATATTATATTAAGTGATAGAATAAAAAATGTATTCATCTAAAAGAACTCGTCTACTCATGTTATAAAGTAGCTCGATAAAAGCGAAAATTGAGAATGCGGAGTTGCTCGATTAGATAGATAATAAAAAAACAACGACATTAAAATTAATGACAAAACTAATATATTTCATTATTACAAAAGAAAATATAAAATACAAAATCCCTTTTTCATTTTCTCGTGTAACTCGACAAACTTATTTCGAATTTCTGGTGACTCGACAAAGTAATGAAATGCATATTCTTCATTTATGTTATTTTGTTTTTAGTTAAATTATTTAATACATCTACTATTTTTTTTATTTGTATTTTGTCATGCTAATTTTCGAGCAATTCTGAATATAAAATTGGGATATGTCAATTTACGTGATAATTAAGTTTATTTTAATTTATCATTTATTAAAAGATAGTAAAATAAAATATATATCATATAAATTTAATATATATCATAATCAATTAATGCAATATATTATATTCTATTTTATTGTATTTTAGCAATTACTATAACACATTATAATAAAATATTATTGTAATAAATTTATAGCATAATAAAATTAATTGTGTAGTAATATACTATTTGCTTAGAAATATTTAATTTTTGAGTTATTAAATATAATTTTCCATGGTTATTATTATAAGTATTATTACAATATATTATGTTTTCTTTTATAATGATTAATTTATTTTGTAAGTCGACAAATCCAAAATTGAGATTAACGAGTTGGTTAAAAAATAACATGACAAAATAAAAATAAAAAAATTAAGTGTATTACATAATGTAAATAAAAAAAGTAAACTAACAAATGCAAAATATGCATTGTTGAAATTACTCGAGTAACTCGACAAACCCAAAATCACGTTTGTCGAGTTGCTCGATGAAAAATGTGATACAAAATAAAGCTATTCAATAGCTCAAGTAACTTGACAAAACGGAAATCGGGTTCCTTGAGTTACTGGACAAACCAATGAAATTTAAAATTTTCATTATTTTGTTTTCGTTTTTTATTTAAATGATGTAATACATTTAAATTATTTTTTATTCTTATTTTCACGTGTTATTTTTCGAGGAACTCGTTAATCTTAAATTTGGATGTGTCGAGTAACTTGATAAATAAAGCATATAAAAATTTTATTTAGTCTATCATTTATTAGAACATAGTGAAACAGAATATATATAATATAAATTTAATATATATCATAATGCATTAATACAATATATTAATTTTTTTTTATTTTAGCAACTACCATAACATATTATAAAAAAAAAATTTATAATAACTTTATAGTTTAATAAAATTAATTCTGTATTAATATATTATTAATTAATTACTACATTATTATAATAATTTAGTAATTATAATCAATTTATTATAACAAATTTATATTAAATAATTTTTTTTATAAATTATTAAAAATGTATTACATATTTATTTATAAGTTTTTTCATAAATATGAATATAAATTTTGTTATAAAGAATATTAGAATAGGTCTAATAAATAAAAATAAATATTATAACACATTTTTACTACTTTGTGTTTTTATTTTTCATAAAATCAAATATAGTATATTATCTTAATTTAAAATAATATATAATTATTTTATATGATAGCTATTTTATTATAACATATTATATGAAGTTATAGGATATGAAATATTATTCATGCAACGAAACTCATTATTCATTGTGTCGTGTAACTTGACAAACTCAAAATCGAGTTTCCCAAGTTACTCGACAAACTAATGAAATACACATGTTTCATTATCTTAATTTTTATTTATTTAAATTATTTAATACATTAACTATTTTATTTAATTTGTATGTTGTAATGTTGTTATTCGAGGAACTCGTCAATATAAAATTTGAAGTTGCTAACTTACTTGATAAATGAAGCATACACATAATTGTATTTCATTGATCATTTATCTATTCATAGTAAAATAAAATATATATTATAATGAACTAATGCTATATATTATATATTCTTTTATTTTAGCAATTAATATAATATATTATAATTATAAATTATTATAATATTTGATATTTTTGTTAGAATAATGATGTCAAATTATATCACGGAAATAAATGTGCTTTTTATAATTATTAATTGTAAGAATTTTAACATAATTTATAATAATATTTATTGAAAGAATGATAAATTAATATGTAATAAATTCTATAGGAATTTGTATACAAATTTATATAATAGTATTCTGTTATAACAAATTTGTTATAATATAATAATAATTATAATAGAAAATTAATTAAATAATAATATTTTACTACAATATAAATTATAATGAAATAAAAATTGATTATAAGGATTTTTATTATACTATGTTAGAATAATTAGAAAACATCTTAAATTTAATATAGTCTATCATTTCAATATAATATATATTGCATTTATATAATATATTTTTTTTGTACTATGTTTTAATAAATGATAGATTTAAAACATTTATTTATGTGCCTAATTTATTAGGTAACTCGACAAACCGAAAATTTGGATGTATGTGTTGCTCCAAGGATAGGATGATGATTACAAAGAAATAATAAATAGTTTAATATAAATTTTGAATAAAAAATATAAATTTTTTTTGGAAACTATATAAATCATTATTTGCTCGAGCAACTCAAAAAACTCAAATCTTAGTTTGTCAAGTTGCTCGATTAATAATATGATAGGAAGTCATAAACGAAATTTTTTAGTTTATCGAGTTACTTTATAACGTCGGTAGATGAGTAATTTTATATGAGTACTTTTTATATTCTATGATTTAATATAATATGTTAGAATAAGAGAACTATCAAATAAAATAATTATATATTATTTTAAATTTTTATGGTATATTATATACGATTTTATAAAATATGAATACACGGTGCAATAATAATGTGTTATAACAATTAATTTTATTTATTAGAATGATTATATCAAATGATACTATCAAAATCATTATTTATTTATAATTAGTAATTATAATATTATTTATAACAAAATTTATATTAATATTTATGAAAAAATTTATAAATAGATATGTAATAAATTTTATAATAATTTACAATAAAATTTATTTAATATCAATTTGTTATAATAAATTGATTATAAGCATAAAATTATTATAATAATTTAATAATGCAATACAAATCGCAAAGTACGAAAAAAAGGTGTATTTATTTAAAAGTTATATTCTAAGAATTTAATATTATTCTTTAATATACTCTGTATATTTATAGTTTTTAGTGCCTATGCTTATTATTTTGTATGGATATTTTTATTCTGATAAGAAAAATATGTGATATATTTATTTACGGACAAAAGAAAAGATTTTCTATTACATTTTATTATTATTAATAAGTATATATATCCAATAATATAAAAGTAATAGTAAAAATAAAAGTACATAAAAATATAAAATATATAGATTTGTTAAATATAATTTACATCATTGCATTGCATTTAAAAAGGCGTATATCTAGAAACGAAAAAACCCTTCAAATATTACAAAAAAAACCTAACATCTATTCAAAAACATGGAAAAAGGTGGCAATGCATAAAAGGATATCATTAGTTTTTTAAAGTGTGTCTTTGTCTTTCGAAAGTCGTGTAAATCTCTACATTCTTGGCGCAGACATTTTTTCTGGGTTGACTTCATTCTCAGATAAGATTGGATGTTCTTCAATTTTTCTCTTCTTGGATTTAGACACGGTGAAGAAGGGAAATTAAGTCATTTCACTTGCACTTGGAAATGTTTGCCCTTAAAGAGGCATTGGTGTGTCGGTGGTGTACGCTATATCTTTCCTTTGTTAGTCCTTGATTTTGTAATTGTAGATGTGGTCAAAGTCCAAGGAACTGGTTCATTGAAGAAGATAATGTCATACTTGTATTCATCGTCGAAGGCATTTTTCTTCATTCCTTTAATATAAAAGAAATGTTCTTCCTCCAATGTGATTCTAATTTTTTCCAAGACTTCTGATCCACTATCCATTAACTGTTTGCCTGTGTATTGTAAGAATTTTTTGGCTGGATCCCCAATCATAGTCCCAGGGAATGAGCCTGTGGAGTCTTCAAGTTCCACGTATACACGTGCTCTAATATATAAAATATGTTAAAAGTGTTGCATGTGTGAATAATTGTTAACAACAAATGATTTGTAAAAATATTATACCTTGGTACTTTGAATCGCATGGGAAAATTTGAGAAGACACATTCAGTATGTTTCATTGAAATCGAACTTGATATTTTGTTGCAAGTATTGCAAGACATATACCAAAAGGCTTGCTTAAATACTCTCACATATGCACGTGCATAAACCCGTAAATATCCATGTCTGCGTTAGCTATTTTTGAAGAGAAATAGTATAAATATTATAGAATAATTAAATGCATTTGTCTATATATTATTTTAATGAAAATTAGCCTTACTCCAGATAACAAATTTGGAATCTGTTGAATCTCGTGATATTGTTCATGTCTGGGGTTGAAATATTTTTTGTTGCTGAGGATGGATATATCTTTGTCAAGATCATCTCATCTAACTTGTCAGAATTTGTTTCAACCCTTGCATAATGTGTAAAAATATTAGCAATTTATACACATGTATATATATATATATATATATATATATATATACGAGATAAAGTTTGAATAAAAGATAATGAACAAATAAATTGTTACCAAGATGTTAGCTCAACCACTTGTTGTAAATGGGCATTGAAGGAGAAGATGTTGTTGGCCTTGGTTGAAATTAAAAGGCTTGTGCATGAAATAAATATATAGATATATTTATTGGAAGAACTAAGATTGCCTATAAATGTTGTAATATCCCATTGATGAATTATAAAATTATTGACAATATATTACCACTAAAAGATGTTACTTTTAGATGGTTTCCAATGATGATTTGTTTCTGGCTTAAGTTATCAGCAATGAAACGGCATTCTTTCTCCACAAAATTATCCCACATCGTTAGCAACACAGTGTTAAAGTTAGTATAGAAACACAAAAAATATATGAGAAAGTGGTATATGAATTTTTTAATAATATTGGAATTATTGGAATATATATTTATAGTTGAAAATAATATAGTTAAATATATATAAACCTTGTGTCGATGAGAACTATATCTTGAATACACGTTTGTGTTTCAAACCTAGTTTGAAACCAACCTTTTAGGTTTCACATCGATTGCAACTCAATGATACCTAAAGGATAAAAATAACAAATTAGGACAAATCAAATGTGTTATGAACACAATGGGTAAGATGAACATGTAAACGCGTAAATATAATAATTTAAATGCACAAAAAGGAAAAAAATCTTTTTTCGTAAAATAGGAACAAATACTTATATCATAATTTGAGTCCATGTAAGGTTCCAATTTGTTGAAAGGAACAAAATTGTATGTAGAAGCTATCAAAACACTGTGATATTCATTGACTTCCTCAACTTTTGTTCGACCAGATATCGTCCACTGTATGTTGCCCATAGAAGCTTGATACTCAGGCTTCATAAATTTGACATTTGCATTTGAGACAAGATACGTTTTGCCAAGTAATAGCTTGTCTTCATATGCTGAGATGTTGGCATCATAGATAGTTGCATGGACTTTATTTTTCTGTATAATACCATGCATTGAAATTAGATATTTTGTAAAAGCATGTATATAAGTTTGGGTAGATATTATTTTTTAATATGAACAAAGGGAATTCAAAGTTATAACATATTAGAGGAAAACAAAAACTTGTAAATATTTTATGGGGCTAAAATTAAATAAATCAAGAAACATAAATAATAGATTCAACTAATATACCTCAGGATCCATAAATACCATATTCGGTATTTTGTCTAAGCTTCGTTGAGTGTTAGTGGAAATGATTTTTTTTCCACAACAATAATTTTCAAGTCCAATTTGTATCATTGGAGCGATATTTGGTATTAATTTGTATTGTTTTTCCATTGTTTGATCCTGTACAAAATGTCAAATATAAATTAAAGACTATAAATAGGTTATCAAAATGAAATAATATTTATACTAATAATGAATTGTAAGAGTATGTGTTTAAATATAGTACGGACTTGCAGTTAAAATCTCAAAGAGGAGTATGAGGATATTGACAATTAAAGACTTGACGAAAAATACCAATATAGAATGTTTGTTGTGTTTGGTTTGTAATCAAAACGAATGTATATATATAGAGTTAGAGAAAAGATCTGGACCACGTGACGGGGTCCAGAGAGTTTTCTCGTTTGACTGCGTGTCAATCACGCATCCAAACAATAAAAAAAATTTCCTTTACTTTATGGCCCCACCCCACCAAAAAAACAAACCCCCACTCAACTCAAAAGTCTAAATTTGCATCCTCCCCTAAGCGCAAATAAATGACCCCACCCGCACTTAAAAAGTTCTAAATAAATTTATGTCCCCCACCCCTCCTTTTTTACTTAATAATAAAATTAATGTTAGCTATATTATTTATTATATGATATAAATAATATATAATTTAATGAAAATTAGTATATATTATATTTTTAAAAACAAATACAATGAATATAATAATAAAAAATATATTTTTAATTTAATAAATTTAATTATATTAATAATATAGATATAAATTTAGTTGTAAATAAATAGGTTAAAGTATAAATAGGTTGAAGAAGGGGGTTTAAAGTATAAATAAATAAGAGGATGGAGGATAAATAAGTTGAAGAATGGGGTTGAAAGTATAAATAAATGAGGGTATGGGAGATAAATAGGTTGAAAAAGGAGGTTTAAAATATAAATAAATGAAGTGGAGTGGGGGAGTGGGGTGGGGGGTAATTACATTTGTTTGCAGGGTGGATTTTTCTTGCCAGACGGGGAAACTTTTCTGGACCCCGTGACGGGGTCCAGATCTTTTGTCTATAGAGTTATATGGTATCTATTATGCCAAGAGTAAGGATATGTTTACCCAATGGGAGTCTAAATCCTCTGTCCCGATTGATGCGTGGCTTGTCACGCAGTAATTAATAAATGATGTGGGCCCCAATAATGATGCCTTAAGAACTCATTCGCACTTGTCCTCGTTCCATCTTACTCAGCCCCAAGTAATTAAAAGAAAGTAATGACCATACTAATAATAGATTTTAACATCCCAAAATATTAATATAAGCACTCCAAAATTTTAGGTTAGTACCTGCACTCTTATGTTAAATTACAGTATAGGCAAAGTTATGAAATTGAAGTAATTGAAATTTTATTATTATAATGTATATTATGTAAAATAATATAATAGCAAAAATTGATTATTGAGTTAAAAATTTTTATGAAGATTTTAATAAACATATTTAATTATTATATATTTGAGTAATTTTGTATACCAATTAACAAAATATGAGCTAAAAAATAAAAAAAAAGTAAGTAAATTAAAAGTTGATGGTTAAATTGTGAATATGAAATTTGCTTTACCTAGTAATTTACAAACAAAGCAAATAAGTACTACAACAGAAGAAAAAAATTGGTGATGAGAGTTGAAGCATGTATGAGACTTGAGTAGATTTGAAGTTATTATTTTCTAAGCTGAAAGATTAAACTATTAGAGGTTATGAAATGAATGGATGAAACTATAATAAAACAATTGGTAAGGAAAACTATAATAAAGTAGGCTTTATAATAATAATTTTTGGGTATACCACAGTGTAAAAAATTCTTCTTCAGTAACTTAAAAAAAATAAAATAATTTAGGATTTATGTATAATTTAAAAAAGTTGAAGGGTCCAATTACAATGTTTATAATGTAAAATTTTCTATTATTTTAATGGAGTTAATTGAAAGGTAAAATTGGCCAAGAATTCTTAGATGCGTGAGAAATAGTGTTGTTGGGACTTTTTTGTGTCTATAAATAGGAAAATGGGAATGATATGTAAAATTAAAAAAAAAAAGGATTAAATTGTTACAAACATGAAAGAATGGATAGTGCTTGTTTGAATTAATTGGAGAAGGGATGGGGCCCAGCATTTATTAAAGACTGCATGTCTTGGAGGAGATGGGGTCTAGCATTTATTAATTGTTACGTGGAAAGCTATGCTACAATTGGGGATGAGGATCTGAAACCCGAAGCGAGAATAATGAGGTGAAGCACGATTCGAAGATATTTATATATGTTTATGTATATAGATTTTTCATACGTGTATGGTGAGGATGAATAGATTAAAGATCATATTGACATGTGTACAATAAAAAGATATTTGTACATTTATGATGTACATTTGTACATGTCTTAGGTATGATTATATGTAGGAGTAGACTACGTAGTAATCTATAGTTTCTTGTATAAATTTGTGTCAATTTCATAAAATTAAGAAATAAAGTATACTTAGATTTTTTTTAGTTACAGGTGTTGATTTGTGTTCATTTAAATATAGAAGGAAAAAAAATCATATCATATATAAAAAAAAATTTATAATGTTAAAAGCTAATTACTTTGTAACATATCTAGATAAACTCGTTAAATGGCAAATGGAGTATAAATTTATAACATTGAATATTTGAATATTTGTAGTACAATATTTATAAAATAAAAGAACATATAATTATGAAAAAAATTCAGAAATTATCTATATCAAATGTTGAAGTTTACTATTTTGAATTATAATTTGATACTATTAGAAAACGTATATAACTGTAGCATTATACATTTTAATAGATTGGCCATTTATTCAATGGACTATCAATAATTTAAAAGCATTGTACATAATTTCTTCAAAGTCCTATACAATATCCTTCACCAATAGAGATGTAAGAGTACACTGGCTATTTCTTAACTACAATATTATTCGTGTCAAAGTTTTGTAGAAGTGTTGTACAAAGAACTCATGGAATATACTTCAAGAATATTCACTGCAATATTATTGATGTCAAAGCTTTATAGAAGTGTTCTTCAAATAACACATAGAATATACTTGAAGAATACTACTTGTTGTTTATAAAGTACAAATCCTGTAATAAAAAAAAATACATAATAATAATTAAAACACTATGAATGCACAACTGATAATATTTCTGTATAAACTACATTCTTTGTACAACAAAAATGATTTTTGAGTTTATCATTTGGTATAATTAATGCTCTAATACATTTACTTGTTTTTGCTCTAGATAACGCAACATAAAGTTGACCATGAGAAAATACTGAGTTCGGAAGATATAGTCCAACATAATCTAGTGTTTGACCTTGAGCTTTATTTATTGTCATTGCAAAACAAGGACGAATTGGAAATTGCGTTCTTTTCAAAGGGAATGTACTCTTCTCACTTTCAAGTGGAATAAATGGAATTCTAGGCAAAAAAAACTTTCTTCCCACGCCATTCTCCAACAGATATTTTAGCATGAATAACATTACGCTCAAATCTACGACAAATTAATCTGGTGCCATTACATAATCCTTCAGATGGACTAATATTTCTCAATAACATAATAGGACAATTTTCTTTCAATACAAGTTCATGAGGTGGAATACCATTTGGAGTTAATGTATTAAGAAAATCTTCATGAATACTTTGTTCATTTTTTTCTAACGTTTCGTCAAAGCTATAATATGTAACATTTTCACCAGCAATTTCATTAAGTATAATATTATTTATTTCATCAACAGCATTATTTGTAGGAGTTAAAATCACTCGATTAATCATCTTATCTAATTCATTGCTATAATTCTGTAAGTTTGGATAAATATTTCGGATCAATTCTTTTATAGAAACTATTTTGGTATCAAACGGTATAACTATTTCATTTGGTAATGTAATCATATTACAGTTATGCCTAGGTTGGATTCCATTGCCTATATCAAGCAATAACTTAGGAAAATATGGGTCAAATTGAGCTCTCATATTTTGTACCAAGCAGAATCGTATAAAATTTGGCCATAAGTATGAGTAGACTAAACTTGATCCAATGATTGCTTCTTTATTTCCTTTTTGAACCATTGGCAAAACCGCGGAAATCACCTCCTAAAACAACAACTTTCCATTAAAAAGGCAATATAGAATCATTAACATCTCTTAGCATTCTATCCACAGCCTCTATTGCATAACGGTGAACCATTGGTGCTTCATCCCAAATAATCAAATTTGTTAATCTAAAAAAGCTTGCTAGAGCGAGATCGCTTACTAATGAGCAGTCATATTGTGATTTATTTCAAGTGGTATCTTAAACCTTGAATGTGTTGTTCGCCCACCAGGTAATAAAGCAGCTGCAACACCTGAGGAAGCTGTTGCTAAACCTATAAGATTTTTAGATCGAATTGTGCAGAGCAAAGCTTTATATAAATAAGTTTTACCAGCCCACGGGTCCATCTATAAAATACATACGACTTGTGTTACTATATACATCCGTAAGAATTTTGTCATAGGCAATTTTTGATATTCACATAAGTTATTTGGATACATAGTACTGTCAGTATAAATAACATTGTTTAATTCTTTGTTAATAATCTTAGCTAATATGTCTTCTTGTTCCATATATATTTGAAAAGGTACAAGATGGTAATCATTTATATTTTTATTATTTGCTTCTAATATAGAATTCATTTCATGTAATGCTTTCATTTCTGCATTTGCAATAGACATACCATTAGATAAATAATCTTCACATAAAAATAGGTGAAATTTTTTCCATAAAACATCTGAATTATTAGGAGAACATAGAATGAGTATCGTAGCAAATAATCTACTGAAGAGAATAAGGCATTTGATAACTAATAGCTTCATCTAAACAAAGCTCACAATAATTATTGTCTTGTAATAAACCAAGTGCTATATTTGCTTTTCACGAAAAGACGACAAATAAACACCATGAACTATTTTTAAATTTTCAAATGACGTTGCTCCTTTAACATGATTTAATATGACACGTAAATAATATCTTTCTCCTTGAGTTATAGTAGATGTAACTATTCTACCAATAACATTTCCTTTTTCCTTCGACACCATATTTTTCCTTGGTCATCCCATACAAAAAACTTTGGAAAATCTTTATACAATAATGTTTTGCAAGTTCATTTGAAAGATTCATATGAAAAATTCGAGTTAACATTGTGCGTTGTCTAGATTCATTATTAATTATTGTTTCTAAATTTTCATAGTCTCTATATGTTATCAAATTGTTATTTTCAAGATGTAGTTGTAATGAGATAACTGACGGAGACATTTCATACAAAACAAATCCATATATTCTCCACATTGCTTGGTGGAGAAATCCAACGTCTATTTTGGTATATCTCAATTTCATCAATAGGATTTTCATTATTAGTATTAGAGATTGAAAAACTTACACGATCATAACCTTTATAAACATATTTATAGAGGTATTTAATGACTTTTAATCGTTGAACATATTTCCACATTAATATGGCAATCAAACTTTGCACACAAATATGGATTGTAAGGTACAACCCATCTATTGTCTAATAAATGTCCTCGAATCATAAATGATCGTCTATCGTTTAACCGTCTATAGGTTGGATAAGTATTATGGCCAATATAAGTATTTGAAATATATTCCTTTGGGTATTTATTCTTACAATGACCTGTTCTATCCATACAAACATTATGGGGATTCAAATGACCACATGGACCATGCATCATATGTTTAACAACAATAGAATGAAGATGGGGATATTTTACTTTATCCGAATTTCACATGATACAATAGAATCGACTCTATCGATATTATTAATTTTGCACTGACTTTGTAAGATTAGTAAGAAATGAGCGTGTGGAAGTCCTCGTTTTGGAATTCTACAACATAAATATATGCAAAGAACAGCCCAAATATTTGGTGCTTAAATAGATCAACTTTAAGTTCTTCTAATTTAGCTTTGAATATTCTAGCAGTTAAATCAAGTCTATTATGTCCTATATCATTATGCCTTAATTCTTGCTTTATTTCTACCCAATTAGGGTTACATGTCAATGTTAAAAATAAATCAGTTTACCAAATTTTGTACTAATGCCATGGCGTCCATATATTTTTTTCATATCTCTAGGACCCCAACGAAAGAAGAAGGTAAAATAATCGACGACCAATTTGTGCACCTCTATTTTGACCATTTTCTACACTATCAACAACTCCTTGATATAATTCAAAGACTGATTTCACTTTGATTTTGACGAAAATAATCTAATCGACTTGTTTCAAGTTTAACATACATATCTACTACATATTGTTTGTAGAGAAGTCTACCGGTGATGGAGCAAAACATTGTTTTGTGTATCACGTACTGTAATTTGAAGCAATAGTATTCACGACAAGAGACTTGTAAACTTTTTTTTATTCTTCTTAAAAGCGCACAACAAAAAAAAACACAAAGAAATTTAATAATAGAAAATGTTAAATTTAATGAGTTTAAGTGAACAAACATCATCGACAATCATTACCTCTTTTTCTTTCTCTATTACATCACCGCACAACTAATGTTTTCGAGAGAAACGGAATTGTCTATTCTACTATGAATATCAACTATACTATTTTTGCCTTTTCAATACCTTCATGCCTACCGGTCTCACCAAAGGGAAATAATAATGGATATTGTAGGGGATCATAACATCCGTAATAGTAATGTATTCTATGTGAATTATTAGAGTGACAATAAATTGATATATCACGATATCTTATGTCCCGCAGATGGGTCCTCCTCAACCCAAACTGCAGACCACTTGAGATCTGAAGGTGCATTATACACTCTTTGATCAAGACCAAACATCACATCTAATATGAATTTTGCAAGTTTGAAGACTTTCAATATCGCTTTAGGAGCGAAAAAATCTAGAATATGGATTAATCTTTAATAGATTCACTAATATGTGTAGTAAAGATGATGAGAAATTGATAGATGTATTTAATCTATTTTGTATTTAATTGTACAGTATCATAAAAGTATAATTGTAAATATGATGGATTACTATCAATATTTAGAATTGGATTTATATAATGGTATACTTGTCCTTGAACTCTAAAAGTGTAAATACCTTTGTAGTTAGTAGATTTAGATAAATCTTTATCAAACTTCACTCCAAAAGATGTAAAAGCAAAATGGTTATTATAATTTCGTACATTATTTTTAAAATCTAATACTTCATCTGAACTTGAAGTATATAAATCATATAAAATAGAAGGTGAACAATTTATATGCAATTTAATTTTTCCATCAGAACAACAAAAACATTTACTTTTTTTCTCAATTTTTTTTGCAAAACAATGATTACAATTTGTTGGAGTACGTAATACATAACTTTTTGTGGGTACATGTCTCATAGTAATATTTGAAATACAAGGAGTTAATTGGAATTCATGATTTTGATTTTCATGTTCTTCATAATAAATATGGCTTTCTACGCTAGGATCTTCTAAATTGTTAGAGCCAACAAAGGAAATTCCATGACCATCTTCATTCAATGTTCTAGCTATAAAAAATATGACAAATAAAAACAACATAAATAAATAAATGCAAACAAAATGTGCATAATGGGAAAAACAGAAAAAAAAAAAAAAAAAAACCTTTTGACCGTGTAATTGTGAACTATCTATTGAATTGACATCATTGAACCGAATATCTTCAAATAATCGAATCCTTGTTTTTTTGAATCTTCTTGTTAGATTTATAATGTGTATCTTGAGCATACATACATCTCATTTTCTTGTTTTGTTGTTCTTTATTTGAGTCAACAAATTTTTCGCACATCATCTAATATATTTTATCACACAACAAATATAAAAATTAATCTCATTCAATGTGTAAAAAGATACATATATAATATAAACATTATTAACACAAATAAGAATAAGATTAGTACACAGATGGAATGAGGAAAAGGGAATAAATTATTATTGATTAAAAATCTTATGTTCTAGTATAGCCTATAAATACATGATACTTAAAAAAAAAACTTGTTAATAAAGATATAATGAAAGAATAAACCAAACAACACAAATAACAAAGAACTTCAAATTTCCAGGAGTGAATAATTACGAACCTGTAAATTTAAGTTGTCAGCTTGATGTAAAACGACCAATAAAGAAATGATCAAACCAATAAAATGAATATCAGAACTTCTACAATCTACGCTCAAACTCAACAGGTTGACGAAGGAGATGGGAATTATAATTTCAAATAGAAGAAACAAGCTACAATGATTCGAAGTGAGAATAAGAGAAATTCAATAAAATTAGGACTGATTTCAGCAAACATAGATCATGAAACCAAATATAACTAACTAAAGCTTTGTAGGGTTTGATAAGAGTTGAAATAAAAGAGTAAGGCTGAGAAGAAACAAAAATAGAAAAGAAGCAAAGGTTGTGTATATATGTCTTGTACAAATCGAAGAAAGGAAAAAGATAAAATAATACTTCCAAAACAACGTCGTTTAGTTCCAATACATGAATAGTATACGTGTGCATACAATTTTATATGTTATTAATAATAAGTACAAAGATAAGGATAAAGAAATGGAAAAAACCAAAAAACAATTAACTTTTATTCTGTAAATGAGTACACGTGTTAAGAAATGGGTATCATTTTGAATAAATAAAGTTTAATCATTGTTCCTAATTGCCTCGTAACTTGAAAACATGTACTAATATAAAAATATATGCATCTTCTACAAAATGAATACCAGATATAATAGACAAATTTTCAAGTCAAACATTGCTGCTAGCATGCAAAATAAAATTATACAAAACAATTGCAAAATCCAACAGAGGCAAAAATTTAGGTAGGAAAATTGACAGATAATTAATCGAGCAGATCCACAAAGTACATTTCAGTTTGTCGAGTTAACCGAGAGAACAAATTATATAAACAGAGCAAATCAATAGTAAATTTCACAATCATTATTAACAATAATGAAAGCTCATAATTATATTAGAAATCATATGAGGACTACATTTATCATAATAAATTAATATAATGATCATACAAAAAATTAAATACACCAACATAAAATAATTGACAAAAATTTTATATCATATAATCGTAAGGATTTAATATAATATATAATAATTTTATAAAATATATATTTTACTATAAGATATTCCAATAAATGAGAAAATAACATAATCGATGCAAATATTTACTTTATCCAGAATATAAAAAATATCATAATTGAGAATGTGGAATTGATCGATGAATTATATGATAAAAAAAAAAATTCCAATGTAAGAATTGATACAAAGAAAAAGGAATAAAAAAAAATGCATATAGATAATTTTGTAACAAATTTCACAAACGGAAAAAATATCCGCAGATGTTGGCTTAATGAATAAAAAAAAGGGAAAATGGAAAAGATTTATTTGTTTCGATCGACATAACGATAAACGGAAAATATAATGTTCAAACCCCAATACATTATATGAAAAACAAAAAAAAAATGTTAAAAATTAACACTAATGAAAGCTAATTATTATAATACAAATCATATAATGACTACAATTATTATAATAAATTAATATAATGACTGTAAAAAAAATAAACTACACTAACATACAATAATTGATAAAGATATAGTATCATATATTGTAAGTATTTAGTATAATATATAATAATTTCATAAAATATATATTTTACTATAACATATTCTAAAAAAAAAAGGTCATCAACAAATTTGTTATAAAATAAAAAGGATGTGGACTAAAAGTAGAAAATAAATAAAAGAAATAAATAAATAAATTGCTAAAAGCCTACAAAAATAAAAACATGGAAATAAATTTTTTTTTTCCCAATGCTTCCCAATTTGCCGAGTTACTCGACAAGTGGGATAAGTAAAATGTTTTTTCATTTTCCCACATAATTGATGCAAATCTTTACTTTATCAAGAATATCAACAAAATCATAATTGAGAATGTCAAATTGATCGATGAATTATATAAGGAAAATATAAAAATTCCAACATAAGAATTAATATAAAGAAAAAGGAAAAAAATAAATGCATACAGATAATTTTTTAACTAATTTCACAAACAAATAAAAATTCCACATATGTTGGTTGAATAAACATAAAAAAGAAAAAATGGAAACAACTTATTTGTTTCGATGTACATAATGATGAACGAAAAATATAATGTTCAAACCTCAATGCATTATATGGGAAAAAAAAACAAAAAAAATATGTTAAAAATTAATATGAACAGGAAAAAAAAAATATAATTAATTATCGAAATAGCTCGACAAACTCAACATTGAGATTGCAAAATTATCTGACCAACTGTACACCTCACAAAAAAAATGAGGAATGAAATTTTTTTTACAAAGCACAAAAAAAAAACAAAAGAAAAATGAAGTTAAAAATAATAAAATGAAAGAAAAATATTGTTAAACAAAAACCAACATCTATATCATTCATTTATCAATTAACTCGACAACCTCATAGGGTGACAATGCCGAGTAACTCGTAAAAAAGGAGAAAAAAAAAAAGCACACAAAATAAAAGTCAACAATAGTAGATAATTTATAAGATTTGAAGACGGAAAAATTAATAATATAAAAATATATGCATCTGTTACAAAAAGAACAATAAATGTAAGAAAAGAATTACCGGGTAAAAATTGCGGCTATTATGGAAAATAAAATTTTACACCGTAATTGCAACATCCAAAAAAAAGTACAAATTTAGGTGAGATAGTTGATGATTAAGTCCTCGAGTGAATCAAGAAACTACATTTCATTATGTCGAGTTAATCGGGAAAACAAATAATGTAAACAAAGCAAAATAATAAAAATTTCACCATCATTATTAACAATAATGAAAGCTAATTATTATAATAGAAATCATATAATGACTACAATTATTATAATAAATTAATATAATGACTATAAAAAAATCAACTACACTAACATACAATAATTGATAAAAATATAGTATCATATATTGTAAGGATCTAATATAATATATAATAATTTCATAAAATATATATTTTACTATAACATATTCTAAAAATAAAAGACCATGGGTACATTTGTTATAAAATGAAAAGGATGTGGACTAAAAGTGGAAATTTAAAAAATAAATAAATAAATAAATTGCTAAAACCCCACAAAAACAAAGAAATGGGAAAAAAAAAAATTTGTCCAATGCTTCCCACTTTGCCGAGTTACTCGGCAAGTGGGATAAATAAAATGTGTTTAATTTTCCCACCTTGCCGAGTAGCTCGGCAAAGTGGAAAAAAATGGAAAAAATATTTAAATATTTTAATTTTTGATTCTTATATTTTGTCATGAAAACGTCCAAGAAAGAAAAAAAAAATTTATTTATTGCGTGAGCAAAGTGGGGAAAAAAATAATATTATTTTTTTCTTTTTTTATATTCTGCTCGAAAAAGTCCACCTACAAAAAAAAAAAAAGAAATATAAATTTTGAGAGAAAAATATTTTTTCCGTTGCACGTAAATAGAAAATGTATACAAGATTGTAAGTTTTAAATATAATTGAAATAAACAAAACAAAAGAAAATATAACTCAAAGAAAGTGGGAAAACGAAAAAAATATTTAAATATTTTAATTTTTGATTTTTATATTTTGTCATGAAAAAGTCGGACAAAAAAAAAAATGCTTGGCGTGAGCAAAGTGGGAAAAAAAGATAATATTTTTATCTGCATTTTTACATATTCTATCATGAAAAAGTCTACCTAATCATAATTTCATATAATGTAAAGAAATTTTATATCATATATAATTTAATATAAAATCTTATCATAAATGTTAGAGTAAAAAATATATATAGATGCCTAATTTATGAATCGACTACAAAAATTGAAAGTTGAAAATACTAAGTTATTCAATCACTTACATGCAAACAAAAAACGACAAAAATAGGAAATTTAACAATTAATATAAATACAAAATTATAATGATAATAATAATAATAATATCCAAATACTCAATACCTCGACCAAAGTGAGAGGGGAATAAAATTGTAAAGGAAAAACAAAGAAATCATATAATGACTACAATTATTATAATAAATTAATACAATGACTATAAAAAAAATCAACTACACTAACATACAATAATTGATAAAAATATAGTATCATATATTGTAAGGATCTAATATAATATATAATAAATTCATAAAATATATATTTTACTATAACATATTCTAAAAATAAAAAGCCCATGGGTAAATTTGCTATAAAATGAAAAGGATGTGGACTAAAAGTGGCAATTAAAAAAATTAAATAAATAAATACATTGCTAAAACCCCACAAAAATAAAAAAATGGGAAAATTTATTTTTTTTGGTCCAATGCTTCCCACTTTGCCGAGTTACTCGGCAAGTGGGATAAGTAAAATGTGTTTAGTTTTCCCACCTTGCCGAGTAACTCGGCAAAGTAGAAAAAATGGAAAAAATATTTTAATATTTTAATTTTGATTCTTATATTTTGTAATGAAAAGCGTCCAACAAAAAAAATATATATTTATTTTTTGTGTGAGCAAAGTGGGGAAAAAATAATATTATTTTTTATTTCTTTATATTCATCATGAAAAAGTCCAAAAAAAAATACATATATAATTTTTGAGAAAATTTTTTTTTTCATTGCACGTACATAGAAAATGTATAAAAATTGTAAGTTTTAAATATCATTGAAATAAACAAAACAAAACAAAAGAAAATATAACTCAACAAAGTGGGGAAAATGAAAAAAAATATTTTAATATTTTAATTTTTCATTTTATATTTTGTCACGAAAAAGTCGGGGAAAAAAAATTTATTTGGCGTGAGCAAAGTGGGAAAATAGATAATATTTTTTATTTATTTTTTGATATTCTGTCATGAAAAAGGCTACCTAAAAATATATATAATTTTTGCAACAAAATAATTTTTCCATTGCACGATACCTGAGAAAATGTGTAAAAAATTGTAAGTTTTAAATATAAATGTAATAAACACAAGAAAAGAAAATATAAGTTAAAAATGAATAAATAAATAAAAAATTATGATAAATTGATAATATATTATAATATAACGACCAAACATTAAAAAAAAAGTTTCTTGTAAGAAAATTCATAAAATTATAATATAACAATTATTAACAAATATGTTATAATAATTGATAAAATATAATATAACGTAATCAATAATCATAATTTCATATAATGTAAAAAAATTTATATCATATATAATTTAATATAAAATGTTATCATAAATGTTAGAGTAAAAAAAATATATAGATGCCTAATTTATGAATCAACTACAAAAATTGAAAGTTGAAAATACTGAGTTATTCAATCACTTACATGCAAAAAACAATGACAAAAATAGGAAATGTAACAATTAATATAAATACAAAATTATAATGATAATAATAATAATAATATCCAGATACTCAATACCTCGACCAAAGTGAGAAGGGAATAAAATTGTAAAGGAAAAACAAAGAAGTTAAATAGTAGTACAAATGGAATATATTTATAAAGTCAAAAAACAGCAAAAACCAAATCTAACAGAAACAAGCTACAATGATTCGAAGTGAGAATAAGAGAAATTCAATAAAATTAGGACTGATTTCAGCAAACATAGATCATGAAACCAAATATAACTAACTAAAGCTTTGTAGGATTTGATAAGAGTTGAAATAAAAGAGTAAGGCTGAGAAGAAACAAAAATAGAAAAGAAGCAAAGGTTGTGTATATATGTCTCGTACAAATCGAAGAAAGGAAAAAGATAAAATAATACTTCCAAAACAACGTCGTTTAGTTCCAATACATGAATAGTATACGTGTGCATACAATTTTATATGTTATTAATAATAAGTACAAAGATAAGGATAAGGATAAAGAAATGGAAAAAACCAAAAAACAATTAACTTTTATTCTGTAAATGAGTACACATGTTAAGAAATGGGTATCATTTTGAATAAATAAAGTTTAATCATTGTTCCTAATTGCCTCGTAACTTGAAAACATGTACTAATATAAAAATATATGCATCTTCTACAAAATGAATACGGATATAATAGACAAATTTTCAAGTCAAACATTGCGGCTAGCATGCAAAATAAAATTATACAAAACAATTGCAAAATCCAACAGAGGCAAAAATTTAGGTAGGAAAATTGATGAGATAATTAATCGAAAGCGGATCGACAAAGTACATTTCAGTTTGTTGAGTTAACCGAGAGAACAAATTACATAAACAGAGCAAATCAATAGTAAATTTCACAATCGTTATTAACAATAATGAAAGCTCATAATTATATTAGAAATCATACGAGGACTACATTTATCATAATAAATTAATATAATGATCATACAAAAATTAAATACACCAACATAAAATAATTGACAAAAATTTTATATCATATATCGTAAGGATTTAATATAATATATAATAATTTTATAAAATATATATTTTACTATAAGATATTCTAATAAATGAGAAAATAACATAATCGATGCAAATATTTACTTTATCCGTAATATAAAGAATATCATAATTGAGAATGTGGAATTGATCGATGAATTATATGAGGGGAAAAAAAATTCCAATGTAAGAATTGATACAAAGAAAAGGAATAAAAAAAATGCATATAGATAATTTTGTAACAAATTTCACAAACGGAAAAAATCTCCGCAGATGTTGGCTTAATGAATAAAAAAAAGGGAAAATGGAAAAGATTTATTTGTTTCGATCGACATAACGATAAACGGAAAATATAATGTTCAAACCCCAATACATTACATGAAAAACAAAAAAAAAAAATGTTAAAAATTAACACTAATTAAAGCTAATTATTATAATACAAATCATATAATGACTACAATTATTATAATAAATTAATATAATGACTGTAAAAAAAATAAACTACACTAACATACAATAATTGATAAAAATATAGTATCATATATTGTAAGTATTTAATATAATATTTAATAATTTCATAAAATATATATTTTACTATAACATATTCTAAAAAAAAAAAGGTCATCAACAAATTTGTTATAAAATAAAAAGGATGTGGACTAAAAGTAGAAAAGAAATAAAAGAAATAAATAAATAAATTGCTAAAAGCCCACAAAAATAAAAACATGGAAATAAATTATTTTTTTTCCCAATGCTTCCCAATTTGCCGAGTTACTCGACAAGTGGGATAAGTAAAATGTTTTTTCATTTTCCCACATAATTGATGCAAATTTTTACTTTATCAAGAATCTCAACAAAATCATAATTGAGAATGTCAAATTGATCGATGAATTATATAAGGAAAATAAAAAATTCCAACGTAAGAATTAATATAAAGAAAAAGGAAAAAAAAAATGCATACAAATAATTTTTTAACTAATTTCACAAACAAATAAAAATTCCACATATGTTGGTTGAATAAACATAAAAAAGAAAAAAAATGGAAACAACTTATTTGTTTCGATATACTTAATGATGCGAAAAATATAATGTTCAAACCTCAATGCATTATATGGGAAAAAAAAAAAACAAAAAAAAAATATGTTAAAAATTAATATGAACGGGAAAAAAACAAAAAAAAAAACGAACATACATATAATTAATTATCGAAATAGCTCGACAAACTCAACATTGAGATTGCAAAATTGCTCGACCAAACTGTACACCTCACAAAAAAAAAATGAGGAATGAAATTTTTTTTTTACAAAGCACTGAAAAAAAAAAAAACAAAAGAAAAATGAAGTTAAAAATAATAAAAATGAAAGAAAAATATTGTTAAACAAAACCAACATCTATATCATTCATTTATCAAGTAACTCGACAACCTCATAGGGTGACAAGTAACTCGTAAAAGGAGAAAAAAAAAAGCACACAAAATAAAAGTCAACAATAGTAGATAATTTATAAGATTTGAAGACGGAAAAATTAATAATATAAAAATATATGCATCTCGTTACAAAAGAACAATAAATGTAAGAAAAGAATTACCGGGTAAAAATTGCGGCTATTATGGAAAATAAAATTTTACACGTAATTGCAACATCCAAAAAGTACAAATTTAGGTGAGATAGTTGATAGTTAAGTCCTCGAGTGAATCAAGAAACTACATTTCATTATGTCGAGTTAATCGGGAAAACAAATAACAGAAACAAAGCAAAATAATAAAAAATTTCACCATCATTATTAACAATAATGAAAGCTAATTATTATAATAGAAATCATATAATGACTACAATTATTATAATAAATTAATATAATAACTATAAAAAAAATCAACTACACTAACATACAATAATTGATAAAAATATAATATCATATATTGTAAGGATCAAATATAATATATAATAATTTCATAAAATATATATTTTACTATAACATATTCTAAAAATAAAAAGACCATGGGTACATTTGCTATAAAATGAAAAGGATGTGGACTAAAAGTGGAAATTAAAAAAAAAAAAATAAATAAATTGCTAAAACCCCACAAAAACAAAGAAATGGAAAAAAAAAATTTTGTCCAATGTTTCCCACTTGCCGAGTTACTCGGCAAGTGGGATAAATAAAAATGTTTAATTTTCCCACCTTGCCGAAAGTAGCTCGGCAAAGTGGAAAAAAATGGAAAAATATTTAAATATTTTAATTTTTATTCTTATATTTTGTCATGAAAACGTCCAACAAAAAAAAAAATTTATTTTTTGCGTGAGCAAAGTGGGAAAAAAAATAATATTATTTTTTTCTTTTTTTATATTCTGTCCTGAAAAAGTCCACCTACAAAAAAAAAAGAAATATAAATTTTGAGAGAAAAATATTTTTTCCGTTGCACGTAAATAGAAAATGTATACAAGATTGTAAGTTTTAAATATAATTGAAATAAACAAAACAAAAGAAAATATAACTCAGCAAAGTGGGAAAAACGAAAAAAAATATTTAAATATTTTAATTTTTGATTTTTATATTTTGTCATGAAAAAGTCGGACAAAAAAAAAAACTTGGCGTGAGCAAAGTGGGAAAAAAGATAATATTTTTTATTTGTTTTTTCATATTCTATCATGAAAAAGTCTACCTAATCATAATTTCATATAATGTAAAGAAATTTTATATCATATATAATTTAATATAAAATCTTATCATAAATGTTAGAGTAAAAAAAATATATAGATGCCTAATTTATGAATCGACTACAAAAATTGAAAGTTGAAAATACTAAGTTATTCAATCACTTACATGCAAACAAAAACGACAAAAATAGGAAATTTAACAATTAATATAAATACAAAATTATAATGATAATAATAATAATAATATCCAAATACTCAATACCTCGACCAAAGTGAGAGGAAATAAAATTGTAAAGGAAAACAAAGAAATCATATAATGAATACAATTATTATAATAAATTAATACAATGACTATAAAAAAATCAACTACACTAACATACAATAATTGATAAAAATATAGTATCATATATTGTAAGGATCTAATATAATATATAATAAATTCATAAAATATATATTTTACTATAACATATTCTAAAAATAAAAAGCCCATGGGTAAATTTGCTATAAAATGAAAAGAATGTGGACTAAAAGTGGCAATTAAAAAAATTAAATAAATAAATACATTGTAAAACCCCACAAAAATAAAAAAATGGGAAATTTTTTTTTTTTGTCCAATGCTTCCCACTTTGCCGAGTTACTCGGCAAGTGGGATAAGTAAAATGTGTTTAGTTTTCCCACCTTGCCGAGTAACTCGGCAAAGTAGAAAAAATGGAAAAAACATTTAAATATTTTAATTTTTGATTCTTATGTTTTGTAATGAAAACGTCCAACAAAAAAAAATATATATATTTATTTTTTGTGTGAGCAAAGTGGGGAAAAAATAATATTATTTTTTTATTTCTTTATATTCTGTCATGAAAAAGTCCAAAAAAAATATATATATATATAATTTTTGAGAAAATTTTTTTTTTCCATTGCACGTACATAGAAAATGTATAAAAAATTGTAAGTTTTAAGTATGTTTGAAATAAACAAAACAAAAGAAAATATAACTCAGCAAAGTGGAGAAAACGAAAAAAAATATTTAAATATTTTAATTTTTGATTTTTATATTTTGTCATGAAAAAGTCGGGAAAAAAAATAAAATTATTTGGCGTGAGCAAAGTGGGAAAATAGATAATATTTTTTATTTGTTTTTTGATATTCTGTCATGAAAAAGACTACCTAAAAAAAATATATAATTTTTGCAAAAAAAATAATTTTTCCATGTACACAGAAAATGTGTAAAAAATTGTAAGTTTTAAATATAAATGTAATAAACACAAGAAAAGAAAATATAAGTTAAAATGAATAAATAAATAAAAATTATGATAAATTGATAATATATTATAAAATAACTACCAAACATAAAAAAAATGTTTCTCAGAAGAAAATTCATAAAATTATAATATAACAATTACTAACAAATATGTTATAATAATTGATAAAATATAATATAACGTAATCAATAATCATAATTTCATATAATGTAAAAAAAATTTATATCATATATAATTTAATATAAAATGTTATCATAAATGTTAGAGTAAAAAATATATATAGATGCCTAATTTATGAATCAACTACAAAAATTGAAAGTTGAAAATACTGAGTTATTCAATCACTTACATGCAAAAAACAATGTGAAAAATAGGAAATGTAAAAATTAATATAAATACAAAATTATAATGATAATAATAATAATAATATCCAAATACTCAATACCTCGACCAAAGTGAGAGGGGAATAAAATTGTAAAGAAAAACAAAGACGTTAAATAGTAGTACAAATGGAATATATTTATAAAGTCAAAAAACAGCAAAAACCAAATCTAACAATAAAAAAATCTCCTATGCCGAGTGACTCGACAATAATCAAATAATGAAATGGCAAGGAGGAAAAATATTCGAGTCACTCGACAAGTTAAAAAAAAAAATTCCAATCTCGACAGGAAAGAGAAAAGACGACTAAAACAAAACAAGATACAAAGTCAAAAAAAGTTGCGCATGTGTAGGAAAAAATAGAAAATGATTTAAACAAAAAGGAATGACGGCTCACGAGAAAAGGAAAGAAGTCAACAATTGCGAGACTTTTGAATAAATTAAACAAACCGAAAGTGAAGAACGGTGAAATGTAGAGAAATGACGGATCCCCAAAAAAGAAAGAAAAGTAAAAAAAGACAGCCCTTTTTAATAAGTTAAACAAACGTAAAGTACAGAAGGTGAGATTTGGACAAAATTAACACTAATAGAACATCAAAACGACGTCGCGTTGGTTGAAGGGTGAATAATAAACATGCCATAGACACTTATATTTATATATATATATATATATATATTTGTGTCGAAAATCTAGAAACAAATTGGGAAGAAAAAATTGATTTCTATTATTTATCGACAATATTGACAAAATTTTGTCGATATTTTAAATGGACAAAATCAAAAGTGAAAAAAAGGAAAAAATTCTAAATATATAATCCTATTGAATTGGACCAAACGTCAAGAGTGGAATGACCCAAATATCTAAAGCGAAATATTAAGTGTACAATTTGCTTATAAAATCAAATACAAAAAAAAAAGATTGGTGAAAAATTGAATGAAAATCTGTTTGGATTGAAAAAAAAAAAAAAAAAAAGGAAAAAAAATACAAATGGGCCAATTTGCTTGGGACCGAAATTGATTCAAATTTGTGTAAAGAATCTCGACAAAAAAGCGAAGGGGAAAGTCCAAAATTGTGGCGTGTTTGATAATTAAAAAAATAAAATTGAGCGTCAAAATGGTGCGTTTTGGACGAAAGTTGAACGATGAAAATAAGACTCTTATATTATTGTAGGGATATGAAGTTGGTTAATTTCACTAAGAGAAAATTATATCCTCCACCTATATTTTTTTAAAAATTTGAATTATACTATATCAAATTTTATTTTGTAATAATACTATAAATACACTAATTATCTTTGGATAATAAAAAATTATTATTTAAATATAATTCAAACATATCAATTAATACCGATTTCATCATATTATTCAGGAATCAAATCTTATCATTCCATAAGTAGTGGAGTGATTAAAGATAATTATTAAATTATCTCTCTCCAACACACACATCCACTATTTCCAAACTTTTTATGGGTGCAGTAATCGTAGAAGGAGAAATCTTTACAATAGCTTGAAGAAGCTAAATTATTTTTCTTCTTTCGTCAATGACTTCGCATGCAACAAAGAACAAATTCGAGACGTAAAAGCAAGAAAAAGGCGAAATAATCTAATCATGAAGAAGAAAATTTTTTCTCTAACATTAAAGAAGAAGTTTACCATATCGGTTCCCGTAGGAGAAAAGGTAATTTTTTTATGCTATAAATGTTATCTTTTTCTTCAAGATTTGCTTTTTCTATCCTAAAAAAGTACCAAATTTTTTGTGTCATTTTTCAAAATAATTAGGGTTATTTTGTGAATGAAGTTCATTTCACATAAAACACGATAAATTTGAGTTATTTAATACATATTGAATATTTTTTTGGTCATTAACAAAATAAATCAAATTTTAGTTTTGTAGGCATTTGAAAAACATTTATTGTTTTGTCATCATCTGCTGCGTTTTTGTCAAACACTAGTTGCTTATTATTTTTAGTAAACTTTGTTACCATTGAATGTATTAACAATATGATAATTGTTGGTGCTTTACTGAATGCTAATGTGATCAAATATGAGACATTTCGATATAATAAGATGTATATGGATCAAACCAATTCATTATTTTTCCAAATCTCAAACAACATATATTGTTTAAAGAAGTAGTTGTTGTTCAAATTATAGACTGAGAAGCCCAAGGAGAGTTTTATGCAACAAGATCCACATTTTTCGGCTTGTTGAGTTGGGCCAATACATTTATAAAAGGGTTTATAAAAGGGGGATTTACATAAATATGCCAGAACAAAAATTAGAAGTATTTCAAAAATATTGGGGACAAATTTTATAAATACATTGGAAAATAATTATTTCCAAAAATATTGTTTGCTATTTTTAATTTAAAAAATAATGTATTGTATTTGTAACATGTGCTATACTTTTTTGTAAGACGTATTAGACTTTTTGTACGCGTAACATGTGCATTACACGTTTGTAATACGTATAGTATACAATATTACGCCCATTTGGTTATTCGTCCGGATAGTTCAAGTTTGTGAAGTATCTGCTTCAGTGGAAAAGTAGTCAGGATAGCTACCGAATGGCTCTGGAAGTAAGGTCTTAACTTCCAAGTTGCACTGATGAATGATAAAGCTAGTTTCTCCAATTAGCTGTAGCGAATTTCTGCATTTATTAATGCTTTGATGACATAGTAAATGGAGAATTTTCTTCCTTTTTCTTCACGAACCAAGTCAGCGTTGACTGTTATTTCTGATACCGTCAAGTACATGTAGAGTTGTTCTCCGTTTTTTTATTTGGATAAGAGAGGAGATGAAGTTAATTTCCTCGAGTGAAGCATTTCCACTGCCATGACCATGAGATATAATTTCAACTACACTGACCATGAGATAATTTCCTCGAGTGAAGCATTTCCACTTCCACTGGTGCTTTGAAGCTTTTGGTGGGGCTATTTTGTTTATTTTTGTTTATTTATTTTTGGAAAAAAGTGCTGAATTTTTATTAGGGATCTCAACAGCAATTTTTTATTATATATATATTTTTTATTTTATTTATTTAAGCTATGGGCAAAATCATAAAAAAGACCACTTTGGGATCATCTGTGCGAATTAATGATAGGTTGTGAATGATATCTGTGAATAAAATTGAATGATGATGAAATTGTTACAAATTTGAAAGAATCGGGACTATGGACGTAATTTACCCTAAAACTTATAATTATTTGCTTGTTTGAAAAATAATTATTGAAAGGGTTAATTACACTCACTATCCTCCTTCTTTCAGTTTTGTAATAATATCATCTTCATTCAATTTTATTTAAAGATATTGTCCTAATCCTTTCATTTATTCGTTCAAATGATCCTCAAATAATTTTTTTGACAATTTTACCTTTGACTTAAATAAATTAAAGCGAAAATAAAATGAAACAATTGTATTTGAAATTCCCATCCTTTTTAAAAGTGTAAATAAATAATAATTTTTTTATTTTTACAAATTAAAAGAAAAAAAAAAAAAAAAGTCTTCTCCCCACCTGCATCCCACCCCAACCCACAAGCAACTGGGGGGATTTTCCTCCCGATTTTGTCGGACCAAACATAGGGGTTCTTAAAATCTTCGATCTACATACCCAAAGACCAGCTCATTGCCGCAACAATCCAAACATCCATTTCAAAACCACCTTACAGGAAAAATATAGTTCTCTAATATACAATTTTTGCTGTGTTTCAATTCACAGCATCATAACTCCCAAAGGGATTTTTGTTAATTGGCAACCGAGAAATCTGACCAAGAAAACCCGTATGTCCGGGACTAGAGGTGGCAAAATGGGCGATCCATCGGGCCAGCCTGAGATAGCTCGGTCTCTGGGTTTGGTGGCCCAATAAAAATTGATCAAATAAAAATTGGGCCAGCCAATCCACCAAGACAACTAGCCCAACCGCCAATCGGTGAAAACCGGCCGCCCATTTATTTTAAATTTGGCCAAAGAAAAAATTTGAATCCAAATCACACACCCCTACTCCAACCCCAACACCCCACCCCAACCCAACCCAACCGCTCCCTACGCCACGCCTCTGCATGTGACAACAAAGGGGATTTTCCCCCCTTGTTTCGGCACCGGCGGCCGTGGTCGGCGTCGGTGAACAAGGGGGGAAAACCCCACTGGTTCGCGAAAAACCGGGTTCGCGACGACCGGTTTTCGCGAAACCGAGGATCGCGAACCACGGTTTCAGCGACCGGAGGGGAGATTTCCCCTCCTTTCCGGCGAGGGGAGACCCCGCGAAACCGGGGTTCGGCGTCGACAAGTGGGAAGAATCCCACCCCTATTTGGTGGGGTGGGGGGTGGCTTTGGGCGTGGGCGTGGGGGGGGGAAGTGGAAGTGGGGAAGGAAGATGGTTAAAATTTTACATTTTTTTTAAAATAAATTAAATAATTTATGTTGAAATTTGGCTTGTGAGCGATACACAAAAATCGGGTTGGGTTGGCCCAAAGAATATGAAGTCGTGTAAAATTGGCTAGGCTAGCCCAACCAATGATTTTTTTTCGCTCGTCAAATTTCAGGTTGGGTGGCCCATTTGGCCCATTTGCCACCTCTATCCTGGGACAAAATGCAAAGCGAAATGGGGAAAGAAGAAGTGATATGTAACAAGCACTCTTTTTCTTTTTTACTTCTTTACTTTTTATTTATTTTTAATTATTTTAAATAATAGAATGTGAATAAATATTTTTTTTTTCTTTTAAATTTGTCAAATTTAGGCCACGTGCTTGATTCTTTATCAATTAACGGACATTTGGACAAAATCGACCCGACTCAAAGATCTTTTCGGTAAATATAATTAAAAGGTTTGGGACTTGATGACACCTTTTTATTATTTTAAGTGAAAATCTAATCTATAAAATAATAATAATA